>NQII01000269.1:1080595-1133319 GCA_002778355.1 Clitarchus hookeri | reverse complement strand
AGCAGTGAAAGAGCGGTAACCAACGGGACTCCAAAATGGCGATGTCAGCAGTGAAAGAGCGGTAACTAACGGGACACCAAAACGGTGATGTGGGCAGTGATAGAGCGGTAACCAACGGGACACCAAAACGGTGATGTGAGCAGTGAAAGAGCGGTAACCAACGGGACTCCAAAATGGCGATGTCAGCAGTAAAAGAGCGGTAACTAACGGGACACCAAAACGGTGATGTGGGCAGTGATAGAGCGGTAACCAACGGGGCACCAAAANGAAAGAGCGGTAACTAACGGGACACCAAAACGGTGATGTGGGCAGTGATAGAGCGGTAACCAACGGGGCACCAAAAGGGTGATGTGAGTAGTGAAAGAGCGGTAACCAACGGGACACCTAAACGGTGATGTGAGCGGTGATAGAGCAGTAACCAACGGGACACCAAAACGGTGATGTGAGCAGTGAAAGAGCAGTAACCAATGGGGCACCAAAACGGTGGTGTGAGCAGTCATAGAGTGGTAACCAACGGGGCAGCAAAACGGTGATGTGAGCAGTGAAAGAGCGGTAACCAACGGGACTCCAAAATGGCGATGTCAGCAGTAAAAGAGCGGTAACTAACGGGACACCAAAACGGTGATGTGGGCAGTGATAGAGCGGTAACCAACGGGGCACCAAAAGGGTGATGTGAGTAGTGAAAGAGCGGTAACCAACGGGACACCTAAACGGTGATGTGAGCGGTGATAGAGCAGTAACCAACGGGACACCAAAACGGTGATGTGAGCAGTGAAAGAGCAGTAACCAATGGGGCACCAAAACGGTGGTGTGAGCAGTCATAGAGCAGTAACCAACGGGACTCCAAAATGGCGATGTCAGCAGTAAAAGAGCGGTAACTAACGGGGCACCAAAACGGTAATCCAGAAGTTATATTGACCAACTTCTTCCCGCACGGCTTCCTCTTTGTAATCAAGTACGTGTGAATCAGGCATTAGTCGTTTCCTTTCCTCGCTGGCTTTGCTCACGAAGCTGTTCAAGCTAGTAGTTGCTATTCCATTCCGATCTCGGGGCAACTCCTACGCAAACAACGGCGTGACTTGAATATTCATGCCGGGCGGTGTTTGCGTAAATGAACGTCTCGTGTTAATTGAGTTTAGTGGCGTCTTTTTTTAAAACCACCTCCNTGTTAATTGAGTTTAGTGGCGTCTTTTTTTAAAACCACCTCCCCCGATGTCCTTGCGTTTATTGCATGTTATATGTACTGAAAGCCCCTAGGATATCGCTTTTAATATATGTTAATTTACTAGTGTTAGATACGCCTGCCATGAAAATTAAATCTGTGGAAGATAATTTTAATGAGGTATGAATATTAATGGAAGAACTACAGGAAAATAATAGTGTTTTGGAACATTTACTTTACATCAAGGATTAAATAAACCTTATATTTTAAACATAGACTACTGCACATGGAAAAGCAAACACTGAAAACTAACGACTAAATAAAGACAAGTACGGGTGTAAACCATTCACAATTGCGTCGTTCAAAGCGAAATAAATACCTTATTTTTAGAATTTTCTTTTATTCAACCAAGTAAACTAATTTCTTACCTAAGCAACCGCAGAAAATAACTGAAATCTTCAAAATTTGTCCGTTTGTGTAAAATGAGTTTAATAAGCAGTCATCTGTAGTTTTCATGTATATGAATATTCACTACATGTTTTAAAGTAATCAAAGAAATCTTTATGAAAACAAATTTACTTTTTAAATTTTCTAAATAATTAAATTTGTTTTACGTTAATACTTAACTGATGAAAAAAGGCATGGGTATTGCAAACTTCCAAAAAAAAAGAAGTTGGACTCGGAATTCTCAACAAAAAATATTTTATATGGTTTCATAAGAGGTAAATATAGTAATCCATTTTTTCTACGACATATTGGAAATTGTAAACAAACCTTAATTTGCGCGTAACTTTATGTAGGCCTATAGCTATATAGTGACATGTATTTAACTACAGTTCCTATTTCCACTATACCAAAAATGCTCCAACGGAAATATTTTATTCCTTGATTATTTTACATGACACTTAGAAGTACTGAACTTATCCAGACAAATGTAATTTATAGATCTTCGTACCAGGTCATGGCAACTGAATATTGGAATAAAAAANTACTGAACTTATCCAGACAAATGTAATTTATAGATCTTCGTACCAGGTCATGGCAACTGAATATTGGAATAAAAAACCCGGATTCGATTACCGAGTGAGTCACAGACTTCATACGGCCGCAAGACTGCAGAAGGCAATGAAAGTCCCACCAATGAATAATAATTCGTTGTTGGAAACAGCGTTGCTTGAAGAATCTCTAACATTGCTGTTCGACACCTCATCACAGCTATTTATTCGGAAGAAGCAGGAGTCTATCCCGTGTCCAACTATCCTGTTATAGGTTTTATATGGATTTCCTAAATCACTCCAGGCAAATACCAAGATGGTTCCTTGATGCAAGTCATTTCCGATTACTTCCCGCTCTGATAGTCCAAATCACTTATTACGTATCTAATGACCCTGCGTTGTTGACGAAATATTAAGTCACAACCCTGAACCTAATCTGCGTTTTCTTAAGGTCTATGTAAGTTCGAGGTCTGGAAGTGCGGGAGAGCTAATGCAGACTCGGGCATACGTATCACGTGCCCCATTTCCTCCATGCGAAAGGCAATGAAATCGTTTGTGCAACTCTGCTGGATTTTCAGCTAGTGGCCATCTCATTTATTTGTGCCTGTGCTGAAATATATGGTTCTCTCATGTCTCTATGAACGGTTTCAAAGTTTCTGCAATGAAATTTCACTTATCATAATGGTTGTAAAACGCCTATTTCAGCCACTTACACTCTAAAAAATACCCAGNTCTGCAATGAAATTTCACTTATCATAATGGTTGTAAAACGCCTATTTCAGCCACTTACACTCTAAAAAATACCCAGCGGGAAAAATACTGATGTGCAAACATAAACGATCCTTGTGTGCTCTTCGTAACCAGACAATACACAAAAATACTGGGTGAATTCAAGTAAAACATTTCGCAATGTATGAGGCTTTCAGTATTAGATGTAATATGTTAAGACCAACTGGCAGTCCGAATTGACGCCTCATTGGTTTTTCAACTGCTGGGTCAGCTTCAGTTTCATTTCAATGACTCAGCGTATCTAAATTGCAGTGTTAATAAAGCCTTACATGTTTCAGTCGGAAAATGGGTAGTTTTAGACAGTGATTATCACCTGCACACCAACCAATTTCTGAGTCCCAACATCTTACGGTTTTTTTGCCACTAGAACGNTCTGCAATGAAATTTCACTTATCATAATGGTTGTAAAACGCCTATTTCAGCCACTTACACTCTAAAAAATACCCAGGGGGAAAAATACTGATGTACAAACATAAACGATCCTTGTGTGCTCTTCGTAACCAGACAATACACAAAAATACTGGGTGAATTCAAGTAAAACATTTCGCAATCTATGAGGCTTTCAGTATTAGATGTAATATGTTAAGACCAACTGGCAGTCCAAATTGACGCCTCATTGGTTTTTCAACTGCTGGGTCAGCTTCAGTTTCATTTCAATGACTCAGCGTATCTAAATTGCAGTGTTAATAAAGCCTTACAGGTTTCAGTCGGAAAATGGGTAGTTGTAGACAGTGATTATCACCTGCACACCAACCAATTTCTGAGTCCCAACATCTTACGGTTTTTTTGCCACTAGAACGGACGAAATCACTGGCCCTTTACTCAGGATTATTTCTTTGTTCATACGCGTGCGTGCTTTGAGCTCATTGCATTAATTAATGTAAGTGACTCTGGACTATCAAACGCCACGTAACTGAACATTTTAAAATAACGCCCACGCGTGNCGTAACTGAACATTTTAAAATAACCCTCACGCATATAATTTTGTCACTTTTTCATTTGTAGAGAAGAAGAAATTTCTAGAACGACAGTTCTCATCTTAGAGTCGTTGATGCTTTTGGAATTCTGGTGTGATANTATAATTTTGTCACTTTTTCATTTGTAGAGAAGAAGAAATTTCTTGAACGACAGTTCTCATCTTAGAGTCGTTGATGCTTTTGGAATTCTGGTGTGATGAGCCATAGCTAGAATAACGGAACATTTTGCGAATTCACTTCAGAGAGTTTCGCAATTTTTTAAGGCACGCTCTGGTGGACACTGAAAAAGTAAACTTTTGAAAAACAGTCAAGGACTTCCGTTCTGTTTGGTCAAGGACAAAACTTGAAACGCGATGGGGCAGCTACTAATTGACCAATAAATACTTGAGGGTCGAGTGTAGTGAGAACTAAAGATATTAAACTTGTGGTCGCATGTATATAGAAAGAAGTAATTCTAGGAGTCTGTCAATATTAACTTCATGTCTCAATCATTTCTTTCTAGAACTTTTGACATCTCATAATTTTTCTACGCGTCCTTTTTGATTTCACATATTTTCGTATCAGAAAGAGTGAGCTCTGGTAATTATTNATCTCATAATTTTTCTACGCGTCCTTTTTGATTTCACATATTTTCGTATCAGAAAGAGTGAGCTCTGGTAATTATTTTAAACTCAGTTATCGAATAAACTTCCGAAATCCTATTAATAAAGCCCATCGTATTTTTTTTTTTTTTGCATTACCTCTAAGTTTTTGGTTACTATATGCAATTTGAGTATTACATCACACATATTCAGANATTTTTTTTTTTTTGCATTACCTCTAAGTTTTTGGTTACTATATGCAATTTGAGTATTACATCACACATATTCAGAATTTTTAAAAGTCTGTAATTTAACAATAGAAAGGAAATGAAAACAGGAAACAATGAATAAAATTTGGTTAAATAAACCATGATAAACCAATTAATAAGGAGAGAGTGTCTTATTTTTAATGACGAAACTGTAATATATATAATACACAGTATAAGCGTTAGTATACTGATATTTGCCGTCAACCAGTGATTACGTCCCAATGAAAATTATTTAACAACGTGAAATATTTAATCTATGGAGCAAATTAAAAACGAATAATATTTAAAGAAACAATAAAATGATGTGAAATGAAATAGACAGAAACTGTATANATGGAGCAAATTAAAAACGAATAATATTTAAAGAAACAATAAAATGATGTGAAATGAAATAGACAGAAACTGTATAAAGATAGCATGGCAGGTGATACTATCCAAGATGTAAACCATCACTAGGAAAAACTAAGAAAAGAAGGTTGGATCAACTTCAGCGGGCCAAAAGGTTCAATACCTGATGAAAATGATATCTACGATGCATTCGCTCACAATATTTGAATTAATATTTGGGGTTCCCTGCTCAAGATGTGGAACTAAGGTTCATACGCAAATCTTATAGTAATCGAGTCAAAGTAGGCTGAATTGAGGGACTGTCGTCGGCGCTATGCCGCTGTATCCTGGGGGTCAAATGAGCTGAATATGGAGCGGTGGCTGAATACAAGGGTGGGGAAAACGGGAATGTCTCTGAGAAAACCCACCTGCTAAAGGCAAGTTCCACCCAGTTTCCCAAACACAAAAATTCGCGTGACCACCGGGAATAGAACCAGGTTCACCTTGGTGGGAGGCGACTACTACACCACCGTACATAAAATTTGGTCGTCATACTTAACTTACAAATGTTGTGGATAAAATACGGACACAGTTACACATAAAGTAAATGTTTTGCANATTATTAAGTTATACTTTTAATATAACTTTATTACGTTAAACTATGCTTATGGCGCTAAGATATTAAGCGCATTCGTATTCAATGTTTTTCTGTGCCAATATGAAGTCACAAGGCAAAAAATTAAACTGTTCATTGTGTAATAACAAACAACCTCCTCACAAAAAAAGGCACCACTAGTGAACTGGTCACAGTGGAACATTAAAAAAGAACCACTCATGGCAGATGTCGATTTTACATCACAATGCAGCGCACAGTGGCGCCAAGTGCAGGTAGTGGNCCGCATGAGTCATGTTTTTTCGTGCGTGCAGCCGGCTCTATCGAATTATAAGACGTTGTCACGTCAAAAAATGATTAAGTTATACTTTTAATATAACTTTATTACGTTAAACTATGCTTATGGCGCTAAGATATTAAGCGCATTCGTATTCAATGTTTTTCTGTGCCAATATAAAGTCACAAGGCAAAAAATTAAACTGTTCATTGTGTAATAACAAACAACCTCCTCACAAAAAAAGGCACCACTAGTGAACTGGTCACAGTGGAACCTTCAAAAAGAACCACTCATGGCAGATGTCGATTTTACATCACAATGCAGCGCACAGTGGCGCCAAGTGCAGGTAGTGGCAATGCATCTGAACTACTTCGGGAAGCGTGTCTGAGACAGCGAAGACGCCAAGCTGGAATTCCTTCTTTAAGAGGAATCATCACAGCTGCTAAAATTGTACGCTGTAGATTCTTGTAACTTGTGTAATGGTGTGCATAATACTTCATGCTAGGGAAAAATTCCTACTCGCCAATCAATAGAATATGTTTCAGTAAGCGATTGTAATGAAATGATAATTCGATTTATATTCACATTATTTTCATCAGTAACCTTAATAGGCGGTTATCGTGCGTAATCGCTAATTTTATTCACAAATTTGAATTAGACATTTCTTGAACTTAGTTCATCAGGAGCACTGCTACAAACTCAATAATATTATTTATCATTTTGTATCCCGTTGTTATCGCTGAAATTTTTCATGAGAACGAATATTACGAAGACATTGCACACCTAACCGGAAAGTAATGAAAATTGTGTTATGCGGAACCAAAATGATGCGAGCGAGAGAAGCGGATGAGGTGAGAGAAACTGATCTAGTCTATTCGTGGTTTATTTGTGCATTTTGAATCAAACCTTTGAAAATTAACAACACGTACGAGGTTTTTGATTGTTTCCTAAGTATGCCGTGTGCCACGAGTGTTTCGTTATTGTGATAACAGTAAAGTACCTACATTTTTATTAAACTAAACGTTTATTTATATTGTAGCTATAAATTATAATATTAAAATAATAATAATATTAGCAAAATCAGTAATAGAAGATAGTTGGGTTGGTGATTCCTAGTAAGATATAGTTCTTATGCAGAATATTATTAAACTGAGTTCGTACGAATGCAGTGCGTTGTCCCTCTCGTGTAATTTTCTAAACTCGGTTATGCTTTGTTTGTATGAAGCGTGGGAATATCGTGGAAGAAGAACTTTAGAAGAGTTTGAACTAACTGTGAATGGACTGTAGGTACTGTAGTGTTACTGCCATTGATAGTGACATCCGCAGGAGAGTCTAAAGCCATTCGCTTCACGCCACGAAGCACAAGTAGAAATGTTCTGCTTGTGTTGAATCCCCTTAAAGATACAAGTTACCGAAATAATCAGCCAGCCTTCTTCGCTTCTGGTGTTGNAGCGTGGGAATATCGTGGAAGAAGAACTTTAGAAGAGTTTGAACTAACTGTGAATGGACTGTAGGTACTGTAGTGTCACTGCCATTGATAGTGACATCCGCAGGAGAGTCTAAAGCCATTCTCTTCACGCCACGAAGCACAAGTAGAAATTTTCTGCTTGTGTTGAATCCCCTTAAAGATACAAGTTACCGAAATAATCAGCCAGCCTTCTTCGCTTCTGGTGTTGNTTTCTGCTTGTGTTGAATCCCCTTAAAGATACAAGTTACCGAAATAATCAGCCAGCCTTCTTCGCTTCTGGTGTTGAAGCTATCGCCAACACAACTTCATTTTCAAACGCTAGGTCAAACGAGTGGCTGCTATTAACCCGGGACAACCTGGCGAGTCGAGTTTCCAAAAGAATTTACTAGCCCTGGATCCGGCTGGACCAGAAAAGTCGATTCAGAAACCTCACACCACTGGTGCCTGACGTTCAGATATCCCGTCGCTGAAAAACGTATTCATTAATTGGCGCTTATTAACAATTTCACATCCAGATATGCTCGCTAGTTTTTATCTTACAAAGAAACATTTTTGGCATATTTAATTTTGTATTTAAATAACGTAAGACCAATTATTAACGAATCTGTACCTAGTATATTACCAGCAGCTGTTTGTAAATATTAACTCATGACACATCAATAAATGCCATCTTCAATTGTTTATTAGTTTCGTTGAATGGACGCACTCTTCCTTCAAGTCAGATCACAAATTAATTTCCTTTGCATCATGTCCTTAACTACGTTTAGAGTAAAGCTTATGGCTGAAATAAACTCGGACTGGAGTAAAAACGTAGCAAATACGAAGCAAACATGGGACAAGTTAAGGTTTTCAGTCCAAATTTATGTGTAAATAAGAGCGAAGATTAAGTTAACTTGTACTGAAATCTGTGTAGTGACAACTTTAGGCAACTACGTGAAATAGATAACAAACGATACTCGAAAAATTTAAGAGTAGGTATTTTATACATTTTTTCGGTTTTGATTATCTTGTCCCGTTATTTATGTGAAGTAAAGACCTTTTCATTTTAACGTAATTTGTTCCATAGTTTTTTGAAGCCGGCATTTCATCTTTATTCACTTTCCAAATAAAAAAATTCTCCCTTAATTTTTTTTAAATCTAATTAATTTAATATTTGTATACTTCTAATAATTATACAATAACTTCTATAATAAATTTTAAAAAGTTCNTTAAATCTAATTAATTTAATATTTGTATACTTCTAATAATTATACAATAACTTCTATAATAAATTTTAAAAAGTTCACAATTTTGTTTCTTTCACTCCCAGTGCGTTCCCGTCTGGGAGTGTTAAGAGTAATCTTTCAATCCTGGTCCTACAATCGAATCCACATTGCCGACTGAACTTGATTATCTCACTCCATTCTTACTTCAGTGTTGTCTAGGTGTGTTTAAGATACAGTTACAATATAAATTCTTAAGTCCACTCTGTGTTCAATCCGGATTGATGGATTGGAGTGGAGAGATTTGGGCGGCTCTTAACATCTAGGTCTTGAGAGCCGATGATGGTGAAGTGAGGTGAGTATGGAGCTAGACCGGAATGCCAGGTCGAGGGAAACGGGAGATTCCCGAGAAAACTTGCAGACTAGCGCCTTCACTCGGCACGATTCCCACATGCGAAAATTCGGGAGCGACCCCGTCGTGGGAGTCGAACTCGGTTCGCCTAGGTGGGAGGCGGGTAGTCTGACCACTGCATCACCACAGTCCCCTAATCCGGATTGAAATGTTACTCTATACGTAGTACTTGTTCGGTGATGCCGAAGTCAAATTTACGGTATTGTTATCCAGCGTAGAGAACGTTGTAAAGGAAGTGAATTAATGAAGTAAACTGTGCACACATAATGAGTTATCAGAGCCCAACAAACAAACGTCCCTAAAATGTGGGAGATGCCATTCTTTGTACACATGGCTGTTCATAAACAGTTGTTACCAAAAACATAAATCGAGAAACGTATAATTTGTTGGTTTCCATATTAAGATAACGAAACATTCTTACAAGTAAAGTTCCACACAGTAAAAAAAAAAAAGTTAAATCCCCTTACGTGTAAGGGAAGCAAATTACCGTTACATGTACGGTAAAAAGCCTCTTTTTGAAGAGTAAATTTACATGACTTGTAAAGTACTATTCTATAATTGTATGGAAAATCGCCTGATAAAATTGTGGAAAAATTCCATGCACACTGTCAAAAATGTCTTGGTTAACCTCATAAGCTGTAATGAAAGTTTTTATCCCAGACATTGCATGGAAATAATACAAGACAAGAGGCTGCAAATATAAAAAGGTTTAGCGTGGTTACTATACTAAATTTGGAACTAAATTATAAATTTAACTGTTTCCTGAGCAAACGTAGGAAAGCTACTATGGATGTATGGGGATAAAATTTACCATTCGCGCTTTTTCACTATACATTTACACTGATGTGGTAAATATATGAATAACTTCTGAGAATGGAAGTAAGGGAATGTTCACTCCATCGCATAAGAAAATTTTTAAATAATGAAAATATGGGGGATAAAATTACTGTTGTTTACCTGTACCTGTACCCACCGACGAATAGCAACCGAAACCACGGACCTAAAACGCTTTACACTTACCGGTGGGGGGGCGCGAAACATAACCGTTTATCACGAGAGGCTGAAGCATTATCCGTTACACCACGGTGACAACTTTGTACAGCNAGAGGCTGAAGCATTATCCGTTACACCACGGTGACAACTTTGTACAGCGATTGATTGTAAGCATACTTATGTCAACGACCACGAAATAAAAACAAATTAATTTAAGTTACCTGTATTTTTTAGAATTAAAAAGAAGCAATACAAGCGTTATCTAAAATATTTGTTATTATTTCCTTTAACCTTCCCAGTATTATAACAGCAACTTGGCAAAATATTACATTCTGAAGAATATCTTTCATTTTCACAAATTTCTGGAACTCATTATAGTAACTATTTGGTTTATCAGATTGCCCACTTATATTTGTGCAGTACAAAGCAAAGTTTGCATAGAATGTATTTAGTTGTTTTATTAATGAATTGAAATCAACATCTCTCCAAGTTTTTTTAATAATTCCTTTGATATAAAAAATGACGTGAGAAAGGTAAATGTGTAAACAGTTTTTTTACAGTAATCGAGATTTGAATANTTTTTTTACAGTCATCGAGATTTGAATATGGGAACAAAAAGATGCTTCTTTTCTTGGGATGCGTGTAAGTCTGCACCTGAGCTATAACGTGCTCGTTTGTAACAAAATGTAATTTTTAAGTTTTCCACAGTCTCTCACGAACTTTCTTTCCTCCCGTCCTTCCGTGGAGCTGTCAAGTTAAATCTGAGGAGATCCGCACGTCGTAAATATGATTTTCCCATGCTTCCACTGCCATGAGAATGAATTTTACTCCAGAGTGCGGTAATTCTATCTTACAGGCAAAGAAAAATATGTTTCCCAAACAAATCTGCAAATATTACCATACAATTATAAGGTAATTTTACCAATATTTCTTAACTTCATTAAAACACCCACAACGTCATTTATCTGTGACAGAAAAATTAAGGCGGCCGTTTCTAGGTAGCCAAAAAATGTTCATTGCGTCAATTTAAAAAAATTAATGTTTTATTATAAACGAAGGTTTTTTTTTTTAAGATAATGTACTAGCTTACGTGTAGAACTACCCCATAACTTCTTTCTAATGTGAAGTATTGGGAAGCATTACAAGATAATACGTTACGTTTAGTTGTGTCGCGGTGGATCGGTAATACTTTGCGACCAGCAGCCGGCAAAAGTCATGTTATAAGTAAAAAGTTACTACACACCATTGATTCTTACAGGTCTCCTCCACCAAGCCTTTCTATTTCTGTACACGACTCTACAACTTAACACCAAAGCACCAAATACTTATATTACCTATCGTAAGAGGTTTGTGCGGGTGTTTTCAGGATTACACATTTCTTTTTTAAATTCCGATTGAGTAAATTTGAAGTCCATCAGCAACAATTCACCTTTATCATTACAGGATAATACTTCAGTGTTACCATTGAAAGGTCTACAGAAGAACGTATAATACGGAAAGACAACCGTGCTGCACCCGCCTTTTTGACGTTCAACAAACACTTTGCAGAGCGCGTGGGAATATACGAATTTGAGGGCATAGTAACCTGTAGACTCGGCTACACTGCATAATACTTATGTTACTCGGAAAAGCTTCGTTGTCAGTGTATTGCTGGTTAATATATTCCTCTAACACGAACTACGCGCATTAAAGCCCGAATGGAGGAATATCGCAAACGTATCATTNTTTGTGCGGGTGTTTTCAGGATTACACATTTCTTTTTTAAATTCCGATTGAGTAAATTTGAAGTCCATCAGCAACACTTCACCTTTATCATTACAGGATAATACTTCAGTGTTACCATTGAAAGGTCTACAGAAGAACGTATAATACGGAAAGACAACCGTGCTGCACCCGCCTTTTTGACGTTCAACAAACACTTTGCAGAGCGCGTGGGAATATACGAATTTGAGGGTATAGTAACCTGTAGACTCGGCTACACTGCATAATACTTATGTTACTCGGAAAAGCTTCGTTGTCAGTGTATAGCTGGTTAATATATTCCTCTAACACGAACTACGCGCATTAAAGCCCGAATGGAGGAATATCGCAAACGTATCATTGTTTTTCGTCTAGCGATTCTGGAAACGACGATTTTTGTAATTGGACGCAATTAAATTCACAGTTCGTTGTACTGTGTGGTTTCTGGTGGTTTTCTATTAGCTGTTGTCCTTTATTGGTTTACACGTTGTTTTTTTGGAGCTTCTTCCTAGTGTAGGAGTCTTCCAGAGTGTGCAGAAGAATTCGCTGTCAATTTGCAAACGTAAAGAGACGTGTAGTCGATTTTCACATGATTTGCAATAATTTTTCATCATATTATTATTTTTTTAAAATGTTTACATTTTTTTTTAATATGGAGCAGAAAAAGTGGGTTCAAATGCATTGGTAGCTTTCATTCTTCTAGAAGTTGCAATAAAATGAAGTACAGTCACAAAAGTCAACAGAAATCGGACCTTTGTTTTGTAACAACAAATAAATTCTCGGTATCGTCTGGACTTTTTAAACATTTACACTAGCCGGCAGTTGGTTGGACGTGGTTTTTGATCAGTGACAAAATATTGACATTTTAAACACTCGAGACAGTCTAGAAATCCATTTGTACTTAGCTTCGGAAAATTGTTATTTCCTTGTTTGCTGTTTTTTCCATTCGCTACCGCTCTACTGTTCAGAAGAACACAAGACTCAGCCTAATGAACTGAGGAATCTTCTGTACCAGTTAACCCTTCTATTATGACGTAGTAAGCTGTATAACTATTTCTGCTCATCAGCAGAATTGCTGGAAAAAAATTGGCCGTCACTGATTGTGTTAATTAGATAATTTTAGAACACTGAATGTCTTTTTATTANTGCTGGTTAATATATTCCTCTAACACGAACTACGCGCATTAAAGCCCGAATGGAGGAATATCGCAAACGTATCATTGTTTTTCGTCTAGCGATTCTGGAAACGACGATTTTTGTAATTGGACGCAATTAAATTCACAGTTCGTTGTACTGTGTGGTTTCTGGTGGTTCTCTATTAGCTGTTGTCCTTTATTGGTTTACACGTTGTTTTTTTGGAGCTTCTTCCTAGTGTAGGAGTCTTCCAGAGTGTGCAGAAGAATTCGCTGTCAATTTGCAAACGTAAAGAGACGTGTAGTCGATTTTCACATGATTTGCAATAATTTTTCATCATATTATTATTTTTTTAAAATGTTTACATTTTTTTTTAATATGGAGCAGAAAAAGTGGGTTCAAATGCATTGGTAGCTTTCATTCTTCTAGAAGTTGCAATNACATTTTTTTTTAATATGGAGCAGAAAAAGTGGGTTCAAATGCATTGGTAGCTTTCATTCTTCTAGAAGTTGCAATTAAATGAAGTACAGTCACAAAAGTCAACAGAAATCGGACCTTTGTTTTGTAACAACAAATTAATTCTCGGTATCGTCTGGACTTTTTAAACATTTACACTAGCCGGCAGTTGGTTGGACGTGGTTTTTGATCAGTGACAAAATATTGACATTTTAAACACTCGAGACAGTCTAGAAATCCATTTGTACTTAGCTTCGGAAAAGTGTTATTTCCTTGTTTGCTGTTTTTTCCATTCGCTACCGCTCTACTGTTCAGAAGAACACAAGACTCAGCCTATTGAACTGAGGAATCTTCTTTACCAGTTAACCCTTCTATTATGACGTAGTAAGCTGTATAACTATTTCAGCTCTTCAGCAAAATTGCTGGAAAAAAATTGGCCGTCACTGATTGTGTTAATTAGATAATTTTAGAACACTGAATGTCTTTTTATGANAAATTGCTGGAAAAAAATTGGCCGTCACTGATTGTGTTAATTAGATAATTTTAGAACACTGAATGTCTTTTTATGAATTGTAAGACACTTCTGGTGTTCTTGTTAATATCGAAAGTGATGATACTTGAACAAGTAAATAAAGATTCCTCAGAAGAAAAGCTAGAGAGCTGATGTGTCGTAAAAATGTTAATATCAGAAAATACATCGATATTATTGATATTAGTTATTTAGAAAAGTATCGTATTACAAAACGATATATCGAAACAAATATCGATTTTTGGTACATTGAAATCCAATATTTTATCTATGTAAGGATTTGACAAATGTAAAATTCCTTCGAATAATACATCGGCCTACTGAGAACACAAAGCATTGCAGAAAGATGTGGCGGCTGTTTTGGTGGTATGTAGCCAAAGTAAACATCGTAATTTTTTAATACAATTTTTGTTTTCAAAATCTGAGCTTGTTAAAAGAATATTTTTAAAATATTTATTTCCGATACCTGGGAAAAGATATTGATTTTGATAAAATATATTTAGGTATCCGGAAATTTCGCGTATTCATTCGGCAAGAAGCTAGAATTCACAACCCTTTGTGTACACGAGCCTCAGCGTTACATTGGCTGATGCTTCAGTTTAACCCCAGACCAGATAACGGGATACTTGGCCCCTACGTTTCTTGCAGGTTATTTATAGACTCAAATTCACCCAGGACGTGTAATACAAACTTCGATCCAATTGAAAAGGAAGTCAACGGTACACGTGTTTGAAGTTTAGTTTGTCCTTAAATGAATTCGCGAAATTTCCTGGTTTCTAAATATTGTAGAGATTTATCGACGACTGATATCAGTATATCGTCATTTAGATATATCGATATTTTTTCAACATCCCTAATGTATGGTTAGACAAAGAAAAGACGGTTCATGTCGGATCAAAAAATTTATCGCTGCCCTGTTGTCCTCGGTTTCGTTGGCATGTACTCTCCTCCTTCGCCGTCTCCCCTCGTCCTAATTCGCGGCATTCCTCCACGACCGGCGCGCGGCCATTAAGACTCATTACTACGCCTGTTGGCAGCGCGTCCCGGGGGCAATTACAACTCGCGGGACGCCACACCGAGGCTTCTCCGGAGGGTCATTACGCCCGACAACCGGGCGCCGCATCAGGACTCCGGCGCAAGGAATTAAACCTCCATTCAATTCCTTCATCTCGGACGCCTCAGGGCGTTGCCACCGATACTTCAAGGCTTTGCATCCTCTTCTAGCCAAGCCACCTAGCGAGGTGGAACAGTGATTTAATTTTGGACTCGCATTCGGGAGGACTTGGGTTCGAATCCCGGTCCGACCATCCGGATTTCGGTTTTCCATTGTTGGTTGGTTGTCAATGACTTATTAACGTACCCCGGTGTTATGACTNTCCGACCATCCGGATTTCGGTTTTCCATTGTTGGTTGGTTGTCAATGACTTATTAACGTACCCCGGTGTTATGACTAAAGGCTTGTAAGGAGAAGGCATACAAACTTACTTCTGACCTAACTTAATTAACACCCATCCCTACCTAGGATTCTAACCCAGAACTTAGGTTTTTCCATGGTTTCCCTATCNTGACCTAACTTAATTAACACCCATCCCTACCTAGGATTCTAACCCAGAACTTAGGTTTTTCCATGGTTTCCCTATCAGAGTCACTCCGCATTCTGTTTCCTGTGGAATGGTTGGTGTAGCGATTGGACATGAGTATACTCAGTAGTACCATGGCAAATAAGTGGGAGCACGGGCTGATCGGGTTGGCACCATCAGAGGTTCTCTCTGATGTTCCGATCAATAGAGGTTGAACTCGTGCTGGCAGTGGTTAACTCCGTATGCTGGAGGANCAGAGGTTCTCTCTGATGTTCCGATCAATAGAGGTTGAACTCGTGCTGGCAGTGGTTAACTCCGTATGCTGGAGGAGGTCTGGAGAGATCACCCCTCTTAATGAAGGGTGGAGCGGTGAGCAGGCATCTGCTCCGGTAGCGTCCTGGCACGTTAGGGGTTTGGATAGTGCTACACCCAGACCACACGCTTGGTAATCTGAGTACGAGGATCTCAGGCCTTGTGAAAGGGTGCTCCTGGTGGAGCTTATGTATCAATTCATGGCTTCGGGCTTGGTTACCTCAGGTGAATAGCTGAGAAACCTGCGTTGAGAAGGCGTGATCCTTCTTCCCTGCTGAGAGGGCGGCCGTAGCGCAGGATAGCCTAACGGCTAAGAGCAGCATTTTCCGTCTCTAATGACCTTTCTGTCAACGAGACGATATGCCTTGACTACCTACCTTCTAGTAAAGCCAGTGATGTCACGACAAGTAGGTCAACGTAAGTCTCTAATAAGGCTGGCAGCTTGATAAGTTTAGGCATGTGGCGGGTTGCATTTGAGTTAAAACTGTAGCTGAAAATGTAATGATACATGTATATAGAAAATGGTTGATCTGGGACAGGGGTTTGGTGGTTAGGAGGGTAGGAGCCATCATGCATCTGGCAGTGTACCATAGGTGACCTTGACCTTTGACTGAGTCCGCAATCTGGTTTTTGNTTTTTTTTTTTTTTTTTTTCTTTCGTAAGACAAGCAGACACTTGCTGTAAAATAAAACATATTTATTTATCTGTTATTGTATCCTTGTCAATCCAACTTTTTATCTGGTTATCCCATCCAACAAACTTAGATTTTTTTCCCTTTATGTTTCAAAACTTTTTCTACGAAATAGATGCCAGGGAATTTTGTGGGGTGTATTTCCTCACTGTAAAAGCTGCCACGAATTTCTTGACCATCCAGGTCTTCGAGATAGTAGGTACGAGGTTCATAATGACGAGTTTTGACTGCTCTGTACAATTCGTTTAACCTGTTCTGTGCATATACTTTATCAAATTACCATTCCATTCTTTGAATGTGTACATAGACTCCAACGTAAGCTTTTGGCTTCCGAATAAAAATAATTTTTTCATTCTTGTCTTTTGTGGGTGTACTCGGAAACCAGTGCTGGTAATATTCCCAACCATTTGTAGCTTCCTTGTGCTGAAAATTGTTTCCACATCGCTGTTTTCGGAGTGCGATTATACCTTTCGACAACAGCACACTTCAAAACACTATGTGTAGAATAATGATTGGTCTTGTGTTTTTTATTACATGCTGGATTTCTGGATAATAGTGTTCACGACCAAGATCGGCTTGCAGATTTTTTGGTGGGTCTTTGCCACCCAAAATAAGTTTAATCGCTTTAGCAACATCTTTACCTCTTTGGTTTTGACTGGAACAGAAAAGTCGAACTTGCTATAGCAATCGTTCACAGTCAGCATGTACTTCAATCCTTTATTCACACGGGCATATGGAATCATTATGACGAAATCTGCCTAGTACAAATCACGCAATCCAAACAACATCACTTTGCGTCTTGGATAATTCCCTCTAGCCGGCTTGTGCAGTTCGCTGGCGATTTCTGCCCGACTCATCGTATGTAGCCTCCTTCACGCAATGTCTCCAGAATATTAGTAATTTCGTTCGCGTGGGAATTATTTCCAGTTCTTTCTGAAGCCATCAGCAGCTGCAATCTATCAACAAGTTCGTTTACATCATCCTATTAGACATACTTTATATGATGCCCATCTTAGATTTTTGCCAACAGACCAGAACCAGGCGATACAATTACCTCTGGAAACAGACGTGAAATAATGGTAAATTTTGCATGACCAGTAAACTTATACTTGTTTCTCGATGGATCGTTATCTTTTAAATGTGCACTCGTTAGTTTGAGCAGCCTCTCGTACTGTCACAGAGCAGCTTGTCTAAACATAGTAAATTCTATTCTGAAGAGTAAATTGTAAAGGACAGGGACTGCACACAGAGATTCATTTCCGATTTGAATTTCGCCATTTGGGAGGAAAAAATTTCCTTGTTCCCCAGAAACAATTTCATATTTAGNGATTCATTTCCGATTTGAATTTCGCCATTTGGGAGGAAAAAATTTCCTTGTTCCCCAGAAACAATTTCATATTTAGTTCCTAAACTCCATATATTTTATCAATGAATCAAGGCGAAGTATTAGGTTCAATTTCTTTACGCTTCAAAACTGACAATGGAATATCGTCTTCATCAGCCACTTCTTCTATATCTAGTTTTTGCTTTCGTTTCCTCCCTGGCTGCTGTATGGCTCTATNATATCGTCTTCATCAGCCACTTCTTCTATATCTAGTTTTTGCTTTCGTTTCCTCCCTGGCTGCTGTATGGCTCTATCGGGTTATTTCTTCAATGCGACAGGTAAAACTACAGGTTGCAAATTATCATGTCGAGATGTGAGCGGTCTTGTTCTAAACGTGCTCGTTTGGCCAACAAATATTTTCCATGCACATTTTCGATAACGAAGCGTAATTCATCAACACGAATGGATACCGTTCATACATAATTTTTCTATATATGTACAGTCTTCGGTTTTGGATGAAATGCTGCTGTAGGCCGAGGTGCTCTAGATGTTAGAGTAGCAGCAGGTCGTACGGAAGTCTACATGATGTTTTTTTTACATTGCCTTCTAATTTGGCTATGTGCTGTATAATAACATCTCGGATATTAGTATAGTGTTTCCATACTTTCTCATCATAATTCATGACAGACAAAACAGTAATAATCTTGCTGGTTAATCTATCTCTAACACCACTTAATTTTTTATCTATCATAGAGAGTTTGCTCAAGCCTTCAGTCAATATACGTAATTGGGCCTCTGTTTGAAAATATTTTTCTGCATTACTGTCAATGCTCTTTAAGTTACTGAATTAACTGATTGAACGTGCAGAATGGTTTGGTTCACCCACATTCTTAAGTCGCTTCCCTCAAATGCTGCAGTGGCCATCTTCCATCTGCACCAGGCAGCTATCTCCCTATCGTTTCAGACCACCATGTCCGAATTTAGATATGGTAAATGACATATATTACTGGTGAATGATCATGAACCGATCGAAACCTCGACAATACATTCCTTTAAGTAGAGGAATGTATTTTACTATAACATGGAATCTGTATGACTCACTCTAAACACAAACACACTCATCTTTAAACTTTTCGAAAGGCATGTCTGTACTTAGATGGGCGGAATACGCATGGCATAAATTAATTTAGTCCATCCGAAACAAAACTACCACATTTGCATTATCGCGAAGTTACTGTTCGGTATGCGAGAATAAGTTTGACAGAGATAAAAACAATGCACCAATGCATGCCTGCCCATACTGAGATATCCCTGCATATAGATATGCTTCTCACATGATACATCATCTAAAACAAACACAGAGTTTGGTTTAGCCTTATCGGGTGGAATCACATCCTCAGTATCGTTGCATGGAAAATACTGTAGACCATCCACAGCTTCTAGAATTCGAGCCAGTCCCTTGTAATTTAGTTGTTGAAGCGATTTCAAGTATAGGCACACATTCTCGAACCGAATACCATTGTTCTCTTCCAGTAAACTCAGAAGTACGCTTGTTTTGCAAAAATTAGANCAAAACTACCACATTTGCATTATCGCGAAGTTACTGTTCGGTATGCGAGAATAAGTTTGACAGAGATAAAAACAATCCACCAATGCATGCCTGCCCATACTGAGATATCCCTGCATATAGATATGCTTCTCACATGATACATCATCTAAAACAAACACAGAGTTTGGTTTAGCCTTATCGGGTGGAATCACATCCTTAGTATCGTTGCATGGAAAATACTGTAGACCATCCACAGCTTCTAGAATTCGAGCCAGTCCCTTGTAATTTAGTTGTTGAAGCGATTTCAAGTATATGCACACATTCTCGAACCGAATACCATTGTTCTCTTCCAGTAAACTCAGAAGTACGCTTGTTTTGCAAAAATTAGANTGCACACATTCTCGAACCGAATACCATTGTTCTCTTCCAGTAAACTCAGAAGTACGCTTGTTTTGCAAAAATTAGATGGTCCACAAATAAGACTCCGTATGGTATTATAACCATGATGTGATTTGTGGGAAGTAGTTTCATCCTCAGTGATGACATGTACAGGGAGACTAGTGTCCTACGTGATAATCTCCAGTCGACTGATATAGAAAACATTCAAAGTGTATGCACTTACACAGTGACCATATCAAAGTTTGTGGGGAAGTAGCTGGCCTTTCTCCAAAAATTTATATAGGAGCTGTTAAATAGCTGGTTCTGTCTGTTGTAATGCCTCGTAGGGCCACACTAAAAGTGGACATGGACTTGTGAGTTCGTTTATAAATAAGCTTATATTCGACCTGCACATTTTTGGTTACGAATACTGTAAGCCGGGCACAAAGCTTGCAAAAATGCTTGCGTGTGGTGACAGAGGTATTAACACTTTGGACGAGGAGTGTAAGGACAACAATATTGCTTATGCGAGCAGTAACAGCTAGAATGACAGACACACTGCTGACGCTGTTCTCGTCGACAAAGCCAAGAAGATTGCAAAATCACTTAAGTCAAAGTTTGATGAACGTCTAGNTGGGCATTTAATTCAACCAGAAAAAAACATAAAAGGGGAACATGGAGAAAAGCACATAATGGGAGGAAGAAAAAAAAGAGGTTTTCTACTATTCGTTCTGCCTTCTTTGGACGCTCTAGGAGGTCTCATCGGAGGTGCTAGCAGTATAGTCAGTGCAGTAAACAGTGCTAGAGAACAAGGTAAGCAGTTTGTCAAAGCAATTTAACTCAACCGAAAGCTGGAGTCACTCGCAATGGGTAAAAAAAAAAAACAGCAAAGATCTGTATTTGAGTCCATATCCGACAGTCAGTGGAGGCCAAAGAAGAAAAAGGAAAAGTCGAACGAAAGAAACAATATGGCCATTTTGAAGTCATTGACAAACGCCCCCTTAAGAACGTTGACAAAAAAATTTGCATGCTAATTCAGAATACCAAATTTCCACTGCGTGTATCTGCATGATGGAGTGCCACAGAAACCTAAACATGATGAGTCAGTAGTCATAAATTTAGATAGTATCAGAGGTTCAGGCACGCACTGAGTTGCATACAAAAAAGTGGAAACAGAGCCGAGTATTTCGGTAGCTTTGGAAACTTACGTCCACTGCTTGATTTGAGAGAGTGTTTGCAAGGTGTGTAACTGAGATCTAATTACAATGCCAAGCAGTTGCCAAGCGAGTGGAATTGTGGACACGCGAGGATTCGCTTCTTAAGCGAATAATGTGATTTCTTTTAAAGGCATGCAGATAGTATCCTCGCGTCAGTCATGTCTATAACTCTGGTCATGTCGGGCAAGAGCTCGGAGCATCGTTCCATGCATTTCGCTGCACTTAAATTAGATGGTTCCTGATCTCTGGCATTATTCAATCTCCAGAAATATTTTTCAATCGCAAATGTGGACTTCTCCAAGTGTATGTTCCGTTATGTTCGAGCGGACAATGGAGCCACAGGTGAAGTGTGTTTACTTATAGGCTCATACAAGATACAAGACATTGCTACTTTCCTGAAACACTTGCTACAGCCGGATGTAATGTTGCTTCTTCAACGCAACCCCAATACTTTGAAGAGTGAAATCATTTGCAGTGCAAACATTGATTTCACAAAACACGATACACTAACTTCCATTCTATATTTCGAGAATAAAATGTACGAGGCAGGGAAAGGTTATGAATCATCATTGCTGGTAAATATTTTTCTGGTGAAAGTTATAAGGATAAACTGCAATCTGGTTAGCAGTTCATATCAGAATGGTCAGCCAAGCCACACACTGCATGATTTTTCCGCTCTTGTACCTCCAGGATTAAAGNTAGCAGTTCATATCAGAATGGTCAGCCAAGCCACACACTGCATGATTTTTCCGCTCTTGTACCTCCAGGATTAAAGATCGTCAAAGTGCCTAAAACAATAATTTATGATCCAGTTACAGCTAAGAGTGTGCAAAAAATTGTTGTTCGAGTTGTCGACCAAGAAGACAGGTTGATTAATTTCCGTGACGAAGAAATATTTTAACTTTTACATTTCAAGAAAGATGGAACGGATTTTAAGAGGAAAAATTATTATAAAAACTGGTAGAGGCAACAAGTCAAAGGTCACTATGTTGCTAGCTACCAATGTATTGACATGCGAAAACATGCACTTCCTCAAATATATTGGGTTCAAGATCTGCAAAAATGGATGCCGAAATACTTAACATTGAATAGCCCATCATCTATGAAGATGCTATTACAAAAAGTGAATTTCACTCGTATTTAAACAATCTACCCGGACCATATGGATTGTCATCAGAGGTTCAAATCCCAGTGCAAAACCAAGGCATTTATAGAGTACTATGTAATTCATATTTAAGGTTTAAGGGAACGATTACTAAGGAATAAGGTGTAGTGCCTGTAACAAACCAAAAATCTGAAATGGTATACTGCACATGTTTAACAGAATTTCTTATGAAATGGGAGGTGTTGCAGTAGATTCGACAAGGGATGTTGGAATTACTGCTACTATAAAGAACTACCTGTATCTTACATTCAACCAACTACCTGCAGCGAAAATGGCTGGCTAGGGACAAAGCAGACTATATACTATCAGTTTATGAAGGTTGAAAATTCTAAGTTTATATCCCATTAGCCATGCTGTAAGGTTTCGCAGAATATTATAGGCATGTAATTATCAATTCCAAACAAAAATTGGTTATTCTCTTAGCCATCACACAAACGAATGCGATCCAGAGTGTTACTGTTGGACCAGAAGCTATGACACTGTTAATACAATGCATCAAATGGATGCTACCCTATGTGCAATTAAAAATGTCGAGGCGGGTAAAGTTTTTTAAATCTGTTAAAAAGGGACGAAACATCGATAGAACATGGAGTTTGTAAACTTACCCGAGTGTGCCGCTCTCCATCAGTGTAAATTGGAATGTAAAGTCTAGTTTTGCAAGCGAGAAGCCTCGCTACATCATCTTTGCATTCCAGACGGAAAAAACAAAATGTTATCATTGCAGATCGATCGAAATTTTCCCACTTGAAAATAAAGAATGTTAAAATATTTATCACATCTGAAAGTTTCCCCTATGGAGATTTAAATGTATATTTTACGAATGGGACTTACAAGAAGCCATATCAAGTGTTTGCAGATTTCGAGAAAAGCTTCTATTGACAAACACCATCCTCAGTGCTAGAACCGAGCGAAAAGATGAGCACCGCACCTCTCCTAGTTTTCGATGCGAGGAAAAAAGATGACATAGTGAATACAAGAGTGGTTGACTGTCGCATAGAAATGGTGTCAGCAGAGAATTTTCTCTACAACACTTGCGCATATGCTTAGATATTTCACGATCGCCTGGTCACATGCAATGTACGGGAAAAAATCGTTTAAGTACTGATGTGTGAAAATCCATTCAGCAGTCACACATGCCCGTCAACATGTTTGCTAATGCGCAGGGGTTCACATCTTCTCTCGGATTCGTCATCAAAGAAATATGTATTGTGTATACGAATGGAAGCACAAGTTCCTGCAAATACTTACCACTGTTTACTTGGCAGCTGCTCGACAACAAGAGTAAAGTTGCGAATCGGTGGTTGGCAAATAACTATCATGGACTTACATGGCAAGATGGCGACACGGAATATGAACAAATAAGCAGCATACTTACCGACACGTTTTCCATTGAGATGGACGTTTGTAGCAGGTTCAGAACCAAACAATTTCTCAGTATTTACTGCAGTGCTAGAGTAACAATTTACGACTTGCCAACTGATTATGATTGTCCATCAGTGAAAAAAATAAAAAGTACGGTACACAAACATTAACCACACTTGCAATACATGTGAGAACTATTTTTCTTGTCCCTGCTTCAACACACTCATCTTAAAGAGGTGGGCTTTGAACTGTGAAGATAATGGCAACTTGCTGGAAGACAAAATGGGGTCAGCTGCTAACGGGTGAAAATAAAAGTGCAAGCCAGAAGACAAACAAGTAAATGAGGTCAGCTACCACCTTTTGGAGGTGAGTTGCGAAATGATGCCAGAAGACGACAATAAGGCCGATGCACTGGAAAGTCCAGTACAAGCATGACATTGAGATCAGCTACCATCAAATGTATATAACATACGACGTGATGTGGTAAATATATCAGTTGAACTACAGCTTTCTTGCGTGCAGGAAATGTTACAGTAATCATGAATGGACTTAAAAGAAAAATAGAATTGTGCAGGTTATTACAAGAAACTTCGTGACATGATGATCAGGCAGAAGTACATCGCAACTGATTTTCTGGAGACTGATACATTCTACGGGAAAAGCATTATGTGTGTATTAAACAATAGAGTACATTTGCCAAAACGATACGTCAACTTGTTCTGCAGAGGAACATAGAAGATCTTAACAAGGTCCTGGTGTATGTAACTTACAATGGTATGAAGCCTATCCTCAATGGAAAAAATTCACACATGTCAGACTTTTCGTGAAGAGTGTCATACTTCTTCGGCAGCGTAAGGGAAGAAGAGCAAGAAAATTTATAAAAATGTTAGTTCATAGTACTTTTACCGAAATGCTATGTGCAATTTATTGAAGATACTGACCTTCACGTTCTTAACCAAATGGTGGCAACGTACCCTGGTATGAAGCCTATTGGAAACGTTCGCATGCTCGAATTTTGGTACATGATAATGCCTCAGTCAGGAATAAAATATTTCAGTTCAACTTTGGCCTTCCTACATAGCAGTCAAAATTATATAAGTGAGTGTTAATTCACGGGATGTTGACAAGTATGAGGATGTGACCATCGGTTATCATAGAGTTCGTTTTAAGCCAGCAGGCTTACCAGAACAAGTTATAGCCAGTAATGGACTCGAACGCTGGGTAAGATGTAATGTTGAAGATGAGTGTATGACTATAATTTAAGTACCATGCAGTTTCATTGCTTGTCCAGTATATTATCTACGCCCTGACTGCCAACTTCCCACTACTACAAGCCACCTGTTGTCGCAAGCAAGTGAAGAGCAGTTTAGAAACCGTTGAGGTTCGCAGAAAATCGCGTATGAACTTCGTCGGCCCAGCAGTGACATAATTGCATGATGGACTGAGTTTTTTTCGGGTGAGAGGAATACAATAATTATAGACAATGCAAAAGTTACTTGGGAGTTCATGTGCTCGCCGCTAATGTGTGAAGTCTACCTTGCAATATCAATTTAAGTCTGGTTACTGCACACGGCCATGAACCCAGAACCTCGGATTATAGAACCCAGCAGTAGTGATTCTGACAGTGTGACCGTGGAAAGTAAAATGATGTGCAGAAGCAGATGTAAATAGATCGAAGCGTTCT
Source organism: Clitarchus hookeri (assembly GCA_002778355.1). Taxonomy (NCBI): domain Eukaryota; kingdom Metazoa; phylum Arthropoda; class Insecta; order Phasmatodea; family Phasmatidae; genus Clitarchus; species Clitarchus hookeri. Next base: position 1,108,133 of record NQII01000269.1, on the reverse strand, counting down.
GTGACCTCATTTCTAGAATTCTGCTACTACTTGCCGAGATTTATAAATAACGACTATGACGACTTTCTTGTCAAGCAAGAGACGAAACTTTCCTGCATCCAGTTCGTTGTCGACCGTCGGCTAAGCAAGATGGCGACATTCCCCCCTGCTTACCATTATGTCAGCATGGAACCAGCTTTAAGCAGATTAACATATTTTTACTGGAAAGGAGGCAAACTAAGAGCATTTCCAGAGGAATGTGACGGGCTTTATTAAATGCAGTATACTAACGAGTCGTCATTTTTCGAGCCATGCCAGCAGATTGTGGACTGTACGTGCTTCGGGTAGTGTTACGTATTCTGCATGCGATCGGAAATCAAGCTACCGAGTTATCCTGAAGAAGTTATTGCATTTGCCAAAAATCTAAATTACAATTCTTTGCGTGGTCCAGACTGTGTGGTGACAAAGTCCATTGCATTTGGGAGCCAGTCATCAGTCACGATCGATATTTCAACAGGAGACCTGTTGCCAGCTACTGTGAATGCACCAGTTCAAAAACTATCCAGCAGCATCAAATATAAAACTGTCAGCGTGACCGAACCTGTGACCTCTCGCAAGAAGACACCAGCACTTCCATCCATGCCTGAACTCGCTGAAGAGTTAGCGCAGTTGTTTTCCCATCATCAGTGGATGTCGTGACTAGCAGAGGTCCTATCACAATCCAAACAGACTCTCCAATACTAATAACATGTGTGAAAGACGTTTTGAGACAAATTATCAAAGACATATTAGAAGCACTTTAAATGAAAAAGCCATTTTGTAATGGAAAGTTGTAAAGCCACTTTATATTTTTTTTTATTGTTTTGAAACCAAATAATTTGTAAGTTTGTTATTTTGCGTGAAAAAGAAAGAGAATACTGTTTTACTTTGTACAGTAATTATTATAATTGAAAGTGAAAAAAAATAGATTGGAAAAAAATTGGTATTTCAAAATTTTTTTGTCTGTGAAGAAAATTTCGAATTAATGTTTTCTCTCTTGAAATAATAATATTTTCACGTATGTCGTGTTGTACAACTCATAAATATAATACTAATATATGCATGGAGGGAAGCTGAAGGAAGCAGTGTTTTGCTGTATTAATGTAGTTTATAGCTGAATAAATATTTATAAAAAACGAAATTGTGTCATTACTCAAAAATAACTCCTTGTACCACAAAAGGAAATATATATAAGCACGTTGAACTATTCATAAACTTCCAAAGGGTATGTGTATTTGAATATTAAACTAAATACTAAAATATTAATATTCGAAAATATTCCGGAAAGTATAAATATATATGTGTCTATTAAATAAACCTATAAGCATGTGGTTCTTACAAGCCAAAGCTAAATTATCTGAACAAAATGTATTCAGAAATACCACCTTCCATTCAGAGGCCGTATTTAAGGGGAGGGTCGATAGGGCCCTAGTCAACCCTGAAAATAATGGGGACATATCATAATTTAGACAATGACGAAAAAAAATGGATGGTATATAATCTTAACGGACCTTGTGAAATGTGTGTAGCTCAGGATGTCACAATTCACATATAAAAAATTTTTGTTGCGTCTCTTGAAGCATACAATAAACGTAATTCAAGGAAACTTGTCCATTCACAGAACTTACTAACGCGGGTAGCGATAAGAAATAGTTAGAAACAGTAGAATGTGCTTCTTTCGTCTGAGCTATAACTATGACATTGAAGAAAATTGTGGTACAAAATGATATAAAACAACATACAACTATTGTACTAGTTGTTTCACAAATCAGCTGCAAAATCACAACAGTAACAATATACAATTATGAAAACAACTCAGGTATAGTTTTCCTGAAAGACGCATTGGAAAATGTGTTAATATAATATGTAAGGAATTGTAAGTTTCATTTAAATTTAGACATACCAGGAAAAATATTGGCAAAACGTAGGAACTTGAGTGTTTATTGTTAGATACAATACTTACCGATAAAAGCGATAGATTACGATTAAAAAAACTGACGATAGTGTTACTACTAGCTCACTACAGTTTCAACAGACTGCAAAATAGACCGCCACGCAGAACATCTAAGGCAATGTTTGAAAATCTAATTTTAGGATATAAAAACATATATTCAAAGAGAGGAATTTTTCTTTCCCTAGTTGGGAGTGTACACAGAAATGAAAAAGTAGGGAAAACCCATCCAGAAGAGGGAAAATTTACCGCCGTCTCCCCCTTCCAGTTCCTGCAGTGCTGCTATTAATTTTGTATAAGGAACTTATTGGCTGATCACAGTAAAGTGAGCACTTTTGAAGACCTGGTTAGTTTTTCATTTCAGCCAATTTATATCCTTTCGTCACTGATTAATATAAACACTTTCATGTGAGTAATAAACACAGTGTTTACATTTTACCATATCCAAAACCAAAAGTCTGAGGTCAAAATGAAATGTATTTATTGATTGTCTGATGACACTGCCCCAAAACTGATCACTTTACCGTGAACAGGCAATAGATTTGTGTAATCGATTGTGAAGCTTCTGTCATCTTGGCATTATCCAAAGAAAAATCCTACAAAACCCCCTGCAAAGNATTTGTGTAATCGATTGTGAAGCTTCTGTCATCTTGGCATTATCCAAAGAAAAATCCTACAAAACCCCCTGCAAAGGAAGTTTTAATAAGTCACATATATTTTTCTTCTTCATATAATGTTCGGCAAGCTGAAAGGCTCTGAGCAATGCAGCGGTGAGGTGAAATTTTTTTCCCGGATCTGGTCAATAGCCTAATGGAAGCCCTCAAGCTAAATACTTTCTCAGTCAGTCGGGGAGATATTTTTACAACTAAACACGGAACTGTCTGCGACAGTTCAGTGACTTATTGAGGTCATGTCGAGCCGGTGACCTGCGTGTTTTTCCCGCACCCGGGTTAAAAACAACTGCAGTCAGGAGAGCTGAGGACGATCATAGCCAGCCAGTGACAAGTACTCGTTCAGGTATGTCAAAAAGTGTCAATGTTTGATAGTACTTGTAAAAATAAAAATGTAAAACATGTATTACTAGCTGTACAATACTTGCACGCAGTTTTTGAATAAACTATGTTTCCGGTGCAGAGTATGCATGCGTTTCATAAGAAATTATTTAGATGCACAACCTAATTTATTATTATTGTTAACGATGAGTACTTCGACTACAGCAAAATTGGAACTTGTTGGTGTGCATTTCTTAACATATTCTTGACGGGGAGCAATGAAATAATGTAGCACCTGCATGCATTGGCAAGCAAATTATTATCAGCATCAGTAAACAAATACTATCACTTTTATTTTTTAAAATTTATGACAGAATCTGCATAAATAAGTACTTTGTATTTATGTGAGATGCATTACAAATATTTGGAGATGTGCTTGGAATGAAAATTTGGTGTAACCAGTCAAGCGATGCTCTACGACAGCTCCGTTAAAAATTACGTCGTGTTGTCCAATAGCTAAACTGATGGGCGGATAGAAAACACATAATTTTAAAAGGAAAAAATACGTGAACGGTCGTTTGATTTACAATATATGAAGACTTGTGCATACATACATTTCGGTCTTTTGTTGCAAGTATCCTGCGTGCGCTGACATTTGGCGAACAGACTGGCTACGCTCTGAGCACCACCTGCAGCCACTGTTCCGGCCCCTTCACCCGCGATAACCGTAAGGTCCAAGACCATGATAATTTTACCAGTACTTTATCGGGGCGGCGTCAATTAACTGTAACAAGCTTCGCCGTCGCCCCAAGAGACTGCAATTTTTCTTCAGCAACTTCATGTATAATGCGAATTTTATTAGTAAGCCGCTTGGCTATGAAACCCTGAACATATTTATTCTCCTGTACACAGAGGAAAAACTTATAACCTTCAGCAAAAAATTGGGCAACAAATTCGCAATTCAATGTATAGATACATTTAGAATTATGTCTGCCAGCTTCGAAACACTTGCACAGAACCTGCCATCGAGTGAATTCAAGATCATGACGGCTTTCTTCAACCCCTGGCAGCTCGAGTTTGTAACTCGGAAAAGAGTGTTCCTCTACGACTATGTCGACTGGTGGGGGAAGCTCGTCGAGCCATGGCTGCTGGGCATTGAAGTTTTTCACAACCACCTCACCAGATGTTACATTACATCGGAGGATTACATACATGCGCAGAATATCTGGGATACATTCGGTTGCAGCCTGCTAAAAGAATATTCGGGGCTACATTTAAAGATGAACGTCTTGATATTATGCGATGTATTCGATAACATCTGGGGGCTAAGTCTGTCAACGTATGGACTGGATTTTGTNACATCTGGGAGCTAAGTCTGTCAACGTACGGACTGGATTGTGTTCGGTACTTAAGTGGTCCCGGATTCTCTTTCTATGCTATGGTGAAGAAGACGAATATTTAACTCGAGCTTCTCAGTAATAACGATTTATTGAGGCTGGTATCTGGGGAGGGGAGGCCCAGTGCATCAAGCATCACACAGTGGCAAACAATAAGGATGTCTGTGCTACATATGGAGCCAGTAAGCCATCTACTTACCTCCAGTATGTAGGTGCCAATAATTGTTATGAACTGGCTATATCCNTACATATGGAGCCAGTAAGCCATCTACTTACCTCCAGTATGTAGGTGCCAATAATTGTTATGAACTGGCTATATCCCTACACTGCCATATGTTGATTTCAAATGGACCGGCACGGATATCGACGTTATGTCTGTGCCGGACGCCGGAGCTGTTGGCTACATACTGGAGGTGAATGTAGACTACCCTACCACAACCACGAGGAACAAAATGATCTTCCTTTCCTGCTGGTGAATGANGTTGATGAACAGTGCTACGTATGGTACGCTCATGGAGAATAAGCATAAACGCCAGTGCATTGAACTTGTATGTACCGAACTGTGTTCAAAGAAACTTATCGCAAAACCAACTTTCATATGCAGAACTATCTACGACGAATATATATCGCTGGTTAGATTGAATAACGAAAATATTGTATTTGATAAGCCTATCTATGCTGGCTTCACCATACTTGACCTGTCGAAGACTCTCAAGACACTTATGTATCGCTCCCACTAATATGATATGCGAGCACGGTATGGCCTTAACATGGGTCTCATATACATGGACACCAACTCCTTTGTGATGGAAATCTGCTGTCGCGACTTCTACAGGGACCTTGCCTCAGACCCGGCACTTATGGCCGAGTTCGACACCAGTGTCTACCCTCCCACTCATCCCTGCTAGTCACCTGCCAATGCAAGGGTGATTGGCAAATTCAAGGAAGAGTGCGGAGGNGTTGATGAACAGTGCTACGTATGGTACGCTCATGGAGAATAAGCATAAACGCCAGTGCATTGAACTTGTATGTACCAAACTGTGTTCAAAGAAACTTATCGCAAAACCAACTTTCATATGCAGAACCATCTACGACGAATATATATCGCTGGTTAGATTGAATAACGAAAATATTGTATTTGATAAGCCTATCTATGCTGGCTTCACCATACTTGACCTGTCGAAGACTCTCAAGACACTTATGTATCGCTCCCACTAATATGATATGCGAGCACGGTATGGTCTTAACATGGGTCTCATATACATGGACACCAACTCCTTTGTGATGGAAATCTGCTGTCGCGACTTCTACAGGGACCTTGCCTCAGACCCGGCACTTATGGCCGAGTTCGACACCAGTGCCTACCCTCCCACTCATCCCTGCTAGTCACCTGCCAATGCAAGGGTGATTGGCAAATTCAAGGATGAGTGCGGAGGTAATTATATGATGGAGTTTGTCGGGCTGAGAGCGAAGCTAAATGCCTATACATGTTAGGATAAGGTAGTGAAGCGAGCTAAATTTATACAGAAGAGTTTTGTGCAAAATACCATTACGATAGAAGATTATAAACGTATATTATTGAACCAGCAGGTAATGATAGTACAGGTCAACAGCCTTAGGTCACCCTATCACGTATATACTCAATGCACTAACAAATTGGCTCTTTTGTGGATGGGCGACAAATGCAAAATCCTCAACGATGCCATTCATACCACACCTTATGGCTATCTTGAATGACAATGTTTTGCACACACTTCTCTGGGACAGGCATGTATGGTCACATATGTGTCTGTCCCTGGGAGATCGAATGGGGTCGGGATGCATAGTATGAATCAGTTCTTCGCCCCGGGATCGTCGAATCTGAAACGCTTCCATTCCCCTCTTCCACAACGAATGATGTGTGAATGTAATGATTTATTCGATTTATGTATTTTTTCAGCAGTATACTAAAGCACATGCAAGAGCCATATTCACCTTGCCAGGTATGCAGTTATTGATGATGGATGGTTGCATACTGCAGCTAATGTAAGAGGTATGCTTATCTTCTCAGGCATGTTACCATTACGTACTGTTGTGTGTGTACTCTTTNTCACCTTGCCAGGTATGCAGTTATTGATGATGGATGGTTGCATACTGCAGCTAATGTAAGAGGTATGCTTATCTTCTCAGGCATGTTACCATTACGTACTGTTGTGTGTGTACTCTTTCTGCAACCACTCGTGCGTGTACTTGTGCACTGTTCCTGTTGTGTGTTTTTTTTTCAGCAACATTCTGTAGCACATGCAAGAGCCATACTAATCTTGCCAGGAGTGTTNGTTCCTGTTGTGTGTTTTTTTTTCAGCAACATTCTGTAGCACATGCAAGAGCCATACTAATCTTGCCAGGAGTGTTACTGTTGATGGATGGTGGCGCTGTTGAATGGTGGCATGCTGTAGCACATGCAAGAGCCATACTAATCTTGCCAGGAGTGTTGCTGTTGATGGATGGTGGCGCTGTTGAATGGTGGCATGCTGTAGCACATGCAAGAGGTACCCTTATCTTGGCAGGCNGCTGTTGATGGATGGTGGCGCTGTTGAATGGTGGCATGCTGTAGCACATGCAAGAGGTACCCTTATCTTGGCAGGCGTGTTACCGATATCTCGTTATATGTGTCCTATTTCACATTCCACAATCACTCGTGAACGTAATTATGCATCGGATTTGGCGTCTATGTTGGGTCTCCTACCTGGGATTTATAGCAAATTCCTGGGGGACTCAAAGCTTATCATAGCGGAGGTTGTGAAAGTGAAATGGTATTTGTATCACACTAGCACTGTAGTAGAAACTAGTGATCGCATTGTACTTGCATTTTCTCTTTTTTAGAGCATTGTACCCACCCTTTTTTCTTATTTTACCTCTACTGTACACTTCCTGTGTCGATGTCATCTGTATGTGCGTTCCTTTTTTTGCTTTCATTTTTTTAGGCGGGTCGTTTTCTCCCGTTCTAGTGTCGTAAGCCGTTTGTACACTCTGCCTGCGGGGCCACTGGTGGTTTTTATACGCATACATGTACACGACTTGTTTGCGTACAAGGAAAAAATTCCGGTGGTGTTTTTGCTGGCATAGCATGCTGCCCTGGTCCCAAGCCCGGGAGCCGTCCACATGGTTATGTCATGCGGACGGTAAAGTGCGAGGGCGATGCTGCGAACTTCGTCATCATCATCCATGCGAGAGCGGTGAGAGAGCGACCACGCTGCCGCTGACGAGGCTGTGTAGGTGTAATTTGTGTTTTTATCCTACGTCTGGTTGTTACTGAACATTAAGGAAGATATTTTTCCCACGCACGCATGCGTGTGCCAGCTATGTTCCGTACCACGCGCAAGCGAGCGCAGACATGTTGTAGGTACAGCAGTGCGCAAGCGTTCTCGCATTTCTCGGCCAAGTTGGAGAGACAGACGTGTGGGCGTGATCGAGTCACACATGTATGTTGCTCCGCAATTGGCATTGTATGCATGCATACAACGTTTATATAGAGACGCGACCTGGCCAAAATTTTTTATGTATGTATAAATAATTACCTTTTTCCGAATGTTAGAATGACGGTATTTTTTCAAGCTATGAATTTATATGCAAATATAGGGAGTGTGTGTACCTGCACGCGCGCGGTGCCTGCAGTATTTTATGCGATGAGTTTATTGTCTGAAGAGTGCGTAGGCCGATGCGAGTATTTACTTTACTACTTCTCATAACCGTGGAATTTCGATTATTTTCGCGGTTACAATTTGACTGTCTGTCGAGTGTTTGTGTAGGCCGATGCGAGAAAATGCGTTATTTCATTTCCTAACACCTCTCATGCAATGATGGTCGTGTGATAAAGACGTCGGACTGGCGACCGAATGGTGGTCGGATNTCATTTCCTAACACCTCTCATGCAATGATGGTCGTGTGATAAAGACGTCGGACTGGCGACCGAATGGTGGTCGGATGTAAACCGCATGCCTCCTCCTCTTTTTGAGTTCCGAAATAGCTGCCAACTAAAAAAATCCCCAGCGCTCCTAGCGGCCACCGTTTGTACTCATCTTCCCAATGCTAACTTGTCCCTGCTGGCGACTAGTAAAGCCACACACATGCACACGATGGCAGCGGCGATACCAGCGCTCCTAGACGCGGACTGTAGAACTTCATGCACTCTGGTGGCAGGCGCGAGAATCAAAGGAGGTTGGAGGCTCAGGAATTAAAGATGGCTTAGCACACTCTGGTGGCGGATGTGGGATCAACTATGGCCGCCTATAGCAAAAGACTGACAGTGGGAATTCAAGATGGCTGCCTACAGCAGACGACGTTGACGACGGTGATGGAGGGCGCGAAAAGTAAGAGAGAGGAAAGAGTGAAAATAAAGGAGACTGGGAGGATTATGACACACCTCCCAAAGGATGTAACGGACGAGAGGCAGGATGGAATGACAGAGCATGAGAAAAAAATGAAATGTGTGAGAAAAATAAAGGAAACCGGAAGGAATATGAGTAAACCTCCCAAATGATGGATCAGACGAGAGGCAGGAAGGAATGGCAGAGCGTGAAAAAAATTACATCGGAATGACAGAGTGGGAGAGAACTCATCGGAATGCCTGAACATGAAGTGTCGGGGTGGAATTATAGAGCAGGAAGGAAAAAGGGAAATCCCAGAGAGAAAAAGGAAAATCCATGATGGCCGCTGCTGACGAGGAATGATAGAGCAGGAGGTTTCACTCGTGACGTGATACAATATGGCGGCAGTGGTTCACCGGCTCCCCAGCCAGCAGCAGCCAGTTGGCGCAGAACCACCATTTCCTAAATACTAACATTGTTATTCGTTTTCTTTTAAATCGCAATTGAGTAAACGCAAGTAAATTTTAAAAAATGGCTTAGAGCTAGGTAACGTAGTCAGGAAATGTATAATTAAATATTAAATCTGTACATTGTTCTTTCTTTGTTTACGTGTGACAATGGACTGAATGCAATGAAAATGTTGCATTTAGTACTGCCCATTTTAGTTTACCGCGTTGCTACATATTTGAAAACAATGTCGCGTAGCGATTGCGATGCCTATTGCCAGTGACGTCACATAGAAGTTGTAAGGCCTTGCAGTCCCGGTGGTGACGCTCAAGGTCGCCATCCCTGCTGAAGTAGTACGCGGCTCCCGGTGCTAAGTGTTCGGCCGGGCCGCACTCGGAGAGGAGCCCGCTCACGAGCGAATGACGGCGAAATGCGCTTATTACCGCTTGATGACCTTAAATTATATACACTGTTATCCACCGGGTGACTCACTGCCTTCAGATGAAAAAACGGAATTTCTTTTACATAGCGTTGGAGTGCGGTTTTCAGTAGCGAATTCAGGAAATAAAGATCAGGCAAAAAAAACATGTATATTATTTAGACATAGCAAAGTTCAACACATAACGCGATTAGATATTCATAGTCTTAAATAACTGAAAACTAAGAAAAATAATTTAAATTTTTTTTTGCGTGCAATAAATTTTTTTTTGTTTAATTCTAAAATCTAGCAAACATCTGAAATATGTGGGCGAAAATTGTAACTTGCACAAAACTTNGCTCACGAGCGAATGACGGCGAAATGCGCTTATTACCGCTTGATGACCTTAAATTATATACACTGTTATCCACCGGAAGACTCACTGCCTTCAGATGAAAAAACGGAATTTCTTTTACATAGCGTTGGAGTGCGGTTTTCAGTAGCGAATTCAGGAAATAAAGATCAGGCAAAAAAAACATGTATATTATTTAGACATAGCAAAGTTCAACACATAACGCGATTAAATATTTATAGTCTTAAATAACTGAAAACTAAGAAAAATAATTTCAATTTTTTTTTTGCGTGCAATAATTTTTTTTTTTGTTTAATTCTAAAATCTAGCAAACATCTGAAATATGTGGGCGAAAATTGTAACTTGCACAAAACTTAAAGCTTGTGTCACCGTAAACACTGGGAGCCATTCCAGCTCAGCACGCCACTTGAGACGGTGCGCTTTAATGAACATTTCTCTGTGAAGAATGTCAGTCGTGAGTGTTCCTTTGCACAGCAACAACAACAAGGCTTATATTGCTCCAGTCCCCAGCTGCAAAGCCATCACTGGAGTTGCGACGCTACGCTCTGAGCTATGAACTATACTTCGGGGCATTGGTAATGTCGAATCCACTTGAGATTTATATAATTGAACTAACACTACTTCAACCAGCCTCGTGGAACTTCAGTGGCTGCAAGCACAGTAGGAGAATTATGTGTTCTAGACAGCAGGGTGTCAGCAACTGTGATTTCAGCCATCTGGGAAAGAGTTGTTCTTGTAGACCAGGCTCGTCACGCCACAGGCGGTGGACAGAAATGGTACATTCACAGTTATTTCCAACTTTTCTGAAGCCCTGCCCAAGTCCTACTTCTGTCATATTCCTCCGACTCAAGCAAAAAAAAACCTCTACTACGTTTGTAAAACTACACCAGAAGGCCAACGGACCACATTTCTTACTAGGCATTATCAATATTCATATTTCCTCCTTGTTTTTATAAACATTCATTATAATCTTAATATTGTAATTTATAGATAGACAACAAGTAAAAGTTCAATTTAACCAAAAAAATAAGGTACTTTTATTTTGCCATGTATCAGAAGCATATCACGCTTCTGATACATGGCATATTTAGGAAACAAGCAAACACGTCATACATGGGATGATTTTTTAAAGGATTGATTCAAAAAGTGTGAAGTAAGTGTAAATAGTTTGCAGTAAGGAACATACCTCTGTTCCAGAGAACAGAGTGGTGGCAACTGGGAAAACGGCGTAGCATAGATGCCACTCCATCTCCCAGATATCGACTGCTTTTCTAACAATACGACTATCATAATCAACGTGGGTACACGGTAAAAAAGTTTCGTAAACTTCCTAAAGTGTAATGGAAGTTTTTCACCTAAACGTAGTATGGAAATAGTACCAAACGTCAGACTGCAAATATAGGCACGTTTAGGATCCCTACTATACTAAATTAGGAACTTCCCATGCATTTCAATGTTCTCTGAACAAATGCAGAAAATTGNTGTTTAGGATCCCTACTATACTAAATTAGGAACTTCCCATGCATTTCAATGTTCTCTGAACAAATGCAGAAAATTGCCATGGATGTACGGGAAAAAACTTTACCATTCGCACTTTCAAAATATATGTATAGACTTTTGAGGTAAATTTTCTAATAATTTATTAGAGTGTAAGATGCGAGATTAGAACACTGTTTATCTAAACAAATGCTTTGAGATGTTACTATTCTTACTCTATCCTATTTTTAGCGCAATAAGATTAAATTAAAATTAGTAAAAGTATTTTATTCATATAAAAGTGATTGTATTTTGAAAATTTGGATATAAATAAACATTTTCAAAAGTGTTGACTACGTGACTTTGACAATTGTATTGGTGAAGGTAAGCCGACGATGGCTAAATGCGCAGAAAACGATAATCAGTCTAACTCGTCTATTGTATGTGGGGAAAATAGCAACAAGGAAAACAATTACTAGTATAGTCCAGTCTCGTCACGGCAGTAGAGACGGCGAGCTGTTAATGCGCATTCCTCAGTTTAGAAGGAGAGTATTATTGTTTGATCGGAACAAAAGCGCAGTGGTGGTTGGGGATACAGTTACCAGGAAATTAGCATAGCCCAGTTTCGCGACGCAACTGGAGACGACTAGTAAATAATGAGAACTCCTCATTGGGAGTAGAAGAGACCTGAAACTGCATGCTGCCAAGAATAGAAGTTTCCAGTGCAGCCTGCTCATCGCGTCATAGGAAAAGTTTTTAATGGAGCAGTGCAGTGAGCAAAAAGTTTCAAGATCATTTCGTGGCGCTACAATTAAATTAGAGCAAATTTTCCAGCGAGTCACTTTTAATTGCAAAAGTAAACTTGCATTTTAACAAGCAACTACTGTATACATNTAGAGCAAATTTTCCAGCGAGTCACTTTTAATTGCAAAAGTAAACTTGCATTTTAACAAGCAACTACTGTATACATCGTATTTCATTATAAATGTGAGCATGAAAGAATAATTTTACTGGTTTCATAAAACAGTGCGTTGAAAAGATGCAGTATAGTATATGCCGTTCGCGGTAAACTAAGCATTTCTGAAAGTCCTACTACAAATTAACTTGCATGCACATTGTGTATTCTTCCACAATATGTAANAGTAAACTAAGCATTTCTGAAAGTCCTACTACAAATTAACTTGCATGCACATTGTGTATTCTTCCACAATATGTAAAATTAACATAGCCATCGATCTGATAACTTTATTCATGCGTCTGTCGAGTGTCACCTTAAGATTACCACAGAACTAAATGTTTTACAAATTTGCTTTTCTTCACACTTACGTGCATTGAAATAACAGAAAGCGAAATAAATAATTTCAGTACTCACAAACGTTTAATATTAAGTCATGGAACGACTTTCCCTCTGTCGTTACTAAATTTCCTGGCCGTATGCTAGGCAGTGTTCCCGTTAAAGTACATGCAAGTAGGGGCAGTGACATTTTTCTAACGTTATTTTCTGACTTAGTTAATGTGGACAAGCCTAGCTAACTGCAGCGACGCGTAAGTATCCATGCCAGGCAGAGAATCCTAAACACATTACAAAAATTACAGTTAATAAAACACGCCAGCGAAGTGCCAGCTGAGCTCCTCTCCCATCGGCACGGTAATCGGGACAATCAAGCCACTAAAATCTATATTATTCTTGGCAACACTTTGTACGGGGTATGTGTGAGGACTCATGCCAAGAAGGACTCACGCCTCAAGATGCAGCGTGGCGTGCTACTCGTGGCTTTCCGACACAACGCCCAGCCTACGGCAATGGTTTCATTAAGGTTAGTCATAGATTGTAATTTATTAAGGAATTAAGGACCTCCCTCGCCAATAACTTATATTTACTATAACTTCTAATAATTATCTTAAATACAGGTTCTGCCTTCATAATTAAAGTCAATTACTTCGTCACAATCGCATAAATCTCCCCCAGTGCCTAAGATAAAAGGTAAAAATATAACAATTGATTTCAAAAGTCCTCCCGTAACCATGAGCAGCCTATGCTTGTAGTGATACAAATATAAATGTTGGCAGCTAGTTTCAGATGTTTGATATGTAAAACGTAAAAACAAAATGTTAGTGTGTGCGGACGAAGGGGAGAGAGCGGGATATGTAGAGAGGGAATTCAGAGGTTGGCCAGGCGCAGTGACATAATGCACGGTATTAGCTGCGCGCTCAGCCACGGTGATACCTCGCTGCTTTGCAAATGAACGCGCGTCTGGCGGAGCCGAGAGATGCGATCGCGCCATGATTTACGAAGGAAGGTCCAGCGCGCGCAGGCGATGCATGTGGCGTCGTGGAGTGGGGGAGATGAGTGCAACACGAGCCGACGGAGAAGAGCTCTCCTAGCGCTGAGGGAGGTTCCTAGCGGCACGATCCCGTCTCTCGTCGAAGCGACGGTGACACACGGGCGGGGTCTGGTCACGTACTCCATCCGCAGAGGTCCTGGGTTCAACTACAGTCTCTCGCATTCGTCTTCCTTCCCCTTCCAAGCTTGGATGGCTGATGGAATGTGAGGTATGCTGGTGTTTGCAGGGTACCGGCTAAAGTATGTAAGTATTAAAGGTTGAGGGGGAAATGCTTTAGTTCAACAGCGCTAGTTTTATAGCAGTAAGGAAAATGTAGTTCACTTCTTATTGAAAGATATTGGTAGAGATGTGACAACAAAACCATTTTTTAATCTGGTTTCAGGGTAGCAGCAATCAAACTTCGGTACCAGCATCAGAATGCTCTGTATGTTAAANAACCATTTTTTAATCTGGTTTCAGGGTAGCAGCAATCAAACTTCGGTACCAGCATCAGAATGCTCTGTATGTTAAATGAAGTTATGTTTGCTGCAGAAACAATCCAAATATAGCTTAAGTTGTTCTGTTGAAGAAACTGTTTGTCCTTTAATNCGAAGTTATGTTTGCTGCAGAAACAATCCAAATATAGCTTAAGTTGTTCTGTTGAAGAAACTGTTTGTCCTTTAATAAGAACAGACTGCTCTGTTCAAGGAACTATAAGTACATATAATTAAATTTACAATCACAGACACAAGAGACATTTCTGTTATTATTGTCTACGTTAACAAATTTTCGATGGAACCAGCAACCCACTCGACTACTGTCGTATATTTTTCTAGATGGGATGTGGTTACAGAAATTTGGTTTTTACATCAATATTTTTTTTTTCGGTGTTTGTAACAAGTTTCGATATTTGCTGGCTACTTCATTAAATATATACAAATGTTTACCTGGAAATCCTACATACATATAAAAATCATAATATCGATAACAACAAGTTTAAAATTACTGTTTCCCAAAATAGCTGTTCAGTATCCTCGTCAGCAAAACTACAAAAATGACGGAAGCTTAAAGAATTGTTAACAAATATCTTCAGTAAGTTGAACAGATTAAGCATTGCTTTGACTTGAAACAAATAACATAAACATTACACAATTAACGAATTTCCCGACAAAATGAGACATTTACAGAATGGGAAAAGAAGGGCATGAAACCTTCCCAGACTCTTCCCCCTTACACCCGTTAGATCCACCATTGGTTGCTAGCGCACAACTGTAGATATTTTTTTCAGTGCACACAGCAATACCATGGTTGGTCCGGAGGAAACTGGACATAATATGACCACTCACTAGCAAACAGTGATGTACTTATTAATAAAGACCGTAATATTTATCCTTGCAATTCGGCAACTTCATAAAAGTATCTTCTATCTTTACATGCATCATTTATCCTTAACTATAAATAACTTTGCAAAGTGCCTTGTGCTCTCAAATTGAAATTGAGGATGAAACGTAGGTGTGAAAGCAGGCAATGAACAAATGACCTGTGCTCGAGTATGTAGAGGAATTTTAAATCTAGAATGTTACCGTGCTATAAAGCGAAGTTGTCGACTCTCTACCTACTATACACTATACACACGTGCTAAGAACTAAGCAGGTACAGTAAGATCTTACGCTAGAATTCGGTGCAAAATTTTGCCACCCGACACTGTGCGTCCCTCCTCCTTCCCTTTTTAAAGACAAGGACATTTCAGAGATTCTATTTCCTGCCTAACTAATCCTTCTAAAAACACGTACATTCATCCGTTTCGTTCCCACAATGAGTACATATTTTTAGCGCCTTCGACGACGTAGGCTTATATTCTGGCGTATCGTGTAGTTTTGTTGAATAGAAAACCTTTTTCTGGTGAATACTGGAGCCAAATTTTCAGAAAGAAGAGCTGTAGGTACTTCCAAAAAGGAAACGTCCTGCACGAAAGATACAGACTGCATTGCGCTTTGAAGCTTCGATGAATTCCGAACCGAAAGCAACGGCCAGATTTGTGTAACACTCCCAGGCACGAGGATACGAAGTCTAAACAACCTGTATTATTTTTAGAACTAACCGCAATTTATTCTACACGTCCTGCAGCACTCAGAGCATTTCGCGAATTCATTAAACTTTTATTCTCTTCGTGTACAATTAATATATGGCTGCAAGTCTTTCGACACATCGTGTTCAAATTTGAGCCAGTGATGAACAGGAAGTAGTAGTTTACAAAGTATTCATACTTTAGCAAAAAACAAATAATCAACAATGGTGGCTCAGTTGTATATATATATGTGTGAAACATATCCTGCTGTCAAATAAACTGTCGAACTACTGGGCTCTAATAAGTATCCAGCAACGTAAGACGTGCCTGACGGTGCACATTTCTCTCCAGCTGATGTGTTTCTTCACGCTGTACTGCGCCTGACACACATTCGATAGGTCACGTGTTCGCTCCCCCATTATTGCACTAGGTTT
Organism: Clitarchus hookeri; assembly: GCA_002778355.1. Classification (NCBI taxonomy): domain Eukaryota; kingdom Metazoa; phylum Arthropoda; class Insecta; order Phasmatodea; family Phasmatidae; genus Clitarchus; species Clitarchus hookeri. The sequence goes on along the minus strand of NQII01000269.1, from coordinate 1,091,889 downwards.
GATTTTCCTCAAGTGGTTTGTCATCGCAAATCAAGACGAACTTAGCTCGTTCAAAGTTAATTCACCAGTTTTGCAACCAACCTTCGAACAATGTTCCTGCTTCAATCTGTGTTGTTTTTAACCATCACGCTGACTGCACGTTCCTGATAAAGTTGGCAGGAATGTAATATTGCAGTGTTAAGAATTGAGACTTTTTGAATTTGTTGACACAAAATTTATGTATTTTTTATTACATTTATTTTACGCCAGTAAGAATAAGAATTAACAAAGTATCGACGTATTTACGATCCCAAAATTTTTACACTTATAATTAATAGGCGCATGAATATAGCGACAGGGTTCTTGGAAATATGAATGTTATGTATGGCGGAAGTTTACAAAAAAAGTGGGGGGNGCGCATGAATATAGCGACAGGGTTCTTGGAAATATGAATGTTATGTATGGCGGAAGTTTACAAAAAAAGTGGGGGGGAGGGGGTTATTCCCTAAGCAGGGCTTCAAAAGTGTTCAGTTATCCTCGAGCAACCTGTACTGTGCAGTTTTTAAAGAAAATATTCTAAATATACCAACATAATAGTTTATGGTCCTATCTATACTCATTGTATGGAAGTATTGAGGTGTTATAGATTTTTATTGCTATTACTCATCCCAGTACTGAATAAACGTTATGTTTCACACTGGCAATAGCACGGCCAATATAGAAATGGTAAAAGTTCAAGAGGGCTTCCCAGTTGTAAGGTCGCTGATCTCGCGATTATTTTGATCCATTCCTTTATCTGTCAGCGTATACAGAAAGTCATCTGGNCAGTTGTAAGGTCGCTGATCTCGCGATTATTTTGATCCATTCCTTTATCTGTCAGCGTATACAGAAAGTCATCTGGCAGGAGAAAAATTGTTTGAGTACAAGTTGCACCCATAATGATGATAGTTAACTCTGGAGACATGGGTGTCCATTAGTTTATCACGTCCCGTATTATGTGTTAGGATGCAAGTCGCCTCTTGTCTGTACAACTGAAAATGCAAATGTGAAATTTCGGCTCGCCTTCAGGCAATACTAGCAGAATGGATGGGAGAAGGCTGGCACTTACTACAGCCACAGTTAGTCTACCTGTGAGATACGCCTGTCGTCCAAGGCCAGCTTGAAAACTGGGGTGAATGAGTGAACGGGAAATATCTGGCGAAGTTTACGGACTAGCTACTGAAAACTATTTGTAGGCATTACCCAAATATTTCGTTTACACAAACCCTGCAAACATTTTTGCTGTGGTAACAAATTTAAATTTTAACTAATAAATAAAATGATTTTGTTGTTACAAAGAAATTCTTAATGAGTCGCTAGTTGGCAGTGTTTTTTCGTAAACTTTAATTTATTTTCATTAGAAAGTAGTTCTTAAAACACTGCAGAAAATTTATATGCATGTGTTTGGACGATTTACTATTTTTTTTATCAGATTAGATGCTTGGATACTAATCGTGGACGTTCAGTATCATAGCAGCCAAAATCTCAGCGAGCCATTCAAATAAGCAAATAGTTATTCACAAGAACAAAAATGAATTTTTCAAAGAATTTAACAAACAAAGCGAGATTTTAGTGAAAATTACTGTTACTGGGTGTTGTGCAATTATTTTTAATGCAGTTGCAATTTTATGTGTGTCCTTTTCTTGTAAATAACAGGCTGGTTTTACATCACTGCCAATGCAATGCAAGAATTGGTTATTTGTCTCAAATAAATGCTTCTTTAATCAGAGCTAAATAAATTTAAAGCTAAGGGAAGGGTGGCAGTCAATGACGTTATACATGACGTAAATCCCTATGTAAAAATAGTTTTATATTACAGTTCACAAAAATTTTCGAATTTTAAATACGTGATAAATGTTTCAAAAAATTTTCTTGACTTCCTAATTTTTTCCTGAATTATTATTAAAGAAGGGCATTGTTCTGATTATTCTTTTTTGCTAGAATGTAAGAAATTAAACATGGTGATAGTTTTTTAATAAACAGAGAGTTTTGGTAATGTGGTTATGATATCTGAACCGTATTCTGAAGGTACAAGGTTCAAACCTTCCTGACTGCACTGGCGGTTTTTGTTTCAATGTACATTATATTCTATCTAATTCCGGTATTAATCAGTCACACTTCTCTGAGAATGTATGATTACACAAGTGCGCACAAAACACATGAATAAAACCGGGAAAAAATATAATAAAGAACAATGATGCAATATATTTTGTATAATCTTCATATAATTAATAATTTAACGAGTGTGATAAATGACTGCGCATTTTTTACTGCAACGTAAGAACGTAAATTTAGTGCGGAACAAGAAAATATTCAAATGAACAGGTCTGAACAAAACATTTCCATCCATTTTCTTCGATTGACAACAGTCTATGCATTAAAGCATTTACCATTTACAAGTTTTAGGCTCTATGAGTTGCGCGGTATGGATTTGCAACCAGATTTTGCAAAGTGGTCAGTGAAATGTTAAGAATTAAGTTTAAATTCTGAGTGACGTAAAGTATGCCAGCCAAATTTAATTACGCCTGTATGTTTATTTTTATGGCTAACCACTTGTAGAATTACTACCTAGGTGTGTGACTACAGCAGCTTAGTCAGGTGCCCGCTTGCAACAAACGTCTTTAAAATCCATATTAACTACTTGCACGCGAAATAAGAAAATATCGTNTAGTCAGGTGCCCGCTTGCAACAAACGTCTTTAAAATCCATATTAACTACTTGCACGCGAAATAAGAAAATATCGTAAAATTCGCATATTAATTTTAGTAATGGAACACTTCAAAAGCTCGTCCGCAAAGTAATTTTTAATATTGAAACACGATTAATACGACACGCTCTGGAGATTTCCAATCGGGCAACAAATCCGTAAGAAAAGAAAGAACCCGTNTAGTCAGGTGCCCGCTTGCAACAAACGTCTTTAAAATCCATATTAACTACTTGCACGCGAAATAAGAAAATATCGTTAAATTCGCATATTAATTTTAGTAATGGAACACTTCAAAAGCTCGTCCGCAAAGTAATTTTTAATACNACAAACGTCTTTAAAATCCATATTAACTACTTGCACGCGAAATAAGAAAATATCGTTAAATTCGCATATTAATTTTAGTAATGGAACACTTCAAAAGCTCGTCCGCAAAGTAATTTTTAATACTGAAACACGATTAATACGACACGCTCTGGAGATTTCCAATCGGGCAACAAATCCGTAAGAAAAGAAAGAACCCGTGTCCAAGCCACTTATGGTAAAATAAAAATGGTAACCAATGAACAAGCAATAAATGCTCAATTATTAAGATCACGTTAAAGTGTCATCGGAGTGGCGAATTCTTTCAGTCGTTAACGAGAAGTCATTCGCATTTTTACGTGACACACTCAGAATTCCATATCTATATTGTTAATTTAACTATTTAGAAGCTGTTTAAAAGGGAACAATTGTTCCCTACATGTTGAGGATATAGCGGTATAATCTTTTTCAGCGTAAATATGAGAATTTTAACTTAGAAGTTGTATCCGCACAAAAAAAATTATTTAATCAAAAAGTTTAGCTACAGATAAATTTGTCCTTGAGGTCACAGCAATGGGAGGTTGGAGTTTCATTGAAATACAAAATTTGATTTACCTGCAAAGTTTTTTTAATTTTTATTTTTTTAGTTTATTTCTATACTTAAAATTGAAATACAGGAAAAAAGTATTAAACATTTCCAAGAAATATATCAATGGCTCCCTTATCATACTTTCTTCCAGCTATTTTTTTATATCACAACTGTAAAGGTTGTAACAAGCTAAACTTTTACAAATTAAATAGTATCCTCTTGAATAGCCCAAAAAGTGTACATGCGTTTAAATTGTATTCATAGTTTTTAAGATATTTCATGGTTTTATGGCATAATTTAAATAAAAATTTCATAAGAGTACCAAACAGCTTTAAAATAAGTTCTAGTTCCTTTTTTTTTTTTTTAAGTATAATTATAACCATTTTAAACTGAAATCCTTAAATTTGGGATTAAAAATTTCAAATAGTTCTGTGAAAACAATCTTTTGATTTCAGTTGTAGTGTTTTTTTAAGTTACAGGAATGCCACGAAGAAACGTCCATGAAATCTGGCATTTTATTCGCCTGCGATTACGGCTTTAAATTCTTGCTACATTAAGTTATATATAATTGCAAAATTAAAAATAATATCTGCCAAACAACACAATGAATTTCCAATAATTTTAATTTTTTTTTCATTATCTAATGACATGCGACAATTAATACGAACTTTACTTAAAATTGTTATTCAGGTAAAATTTTGATTTTTTTATTGAAAAACATTTCCATAACTCTCGTAATTGATTTTTTAAATGAATTGNCGACAATTAATACGAACTTTACTTAAAATTGTTATTCAGGTAAAATTTTGATTTTTTTATTGAAAAACATTTCCATACCTCTCGTCATTGATTTTTTAAATTAATTGTTTTTTTTTCCTCTTTCGTCTGGCTACTATTTAATGTATCACCACGTAATCATAAAATAAATAAAAATCATCAAATTANTTTTTTTCCTCTTTCGTCTGGCTACTATTTAATGTATCACCACGTAATCATAAAATAAATAAAAATCATCAAATTATAGATGCCGTATTTTGGAATCTGAACGCCTTTTAGGAACAAACTTGACTGCAACAATGTAAATGTCGTTGCTTTTGAAGGATTAATGTACAACAATACTCTTTTTATACTCTCAATTTTATTCAAAGATCGTATGATCAGAGCAGCTTATGCCACAAGATTTTGGGTACCTTGAAACGCAGATGAATTCAGCTAATGATGGACGGGAAAATACTTCAAGGGATGGCTTTTGTTTTGTGTTCAATAAATCAGTTGTTCTCTGTTTTACACATCGGACATATGAACGTAGTTGTACAGCTGACGTCACACCAGGTGAATGACAGGTGCCTCGCCGCTCGCTAGTGAGTGGCCGCAGTTGCAGGAGTGCGTAGCCGTCATCAGGGTGTGCACAAAGTCAAAGAATCGCCGATGGCCACATGGTAGTGGGGGTCCACGGGTTCCTCTGCCCCCACCATCCGGAAATTTTTTTGATTTTAAGTTTTAATATAGTGATAATTACGCAGAAGTTGTCTCAAAACAGAATTTTATAAGAAGACCATATTTCACATTATTTGCAAACATATTTATGGCAAACTCGATTGAGAGAGACTAATTTATATACATTTTGTAACGTTTAACGTGTTATGAAACGAAACGATGGACGAGACGACTCGTACGCACACACTGCACACAACAGTATACAACAATGTGAGACAATAAAAACATAATACAAAATAAAAATAATAAACTGAGGGAGAAAGAAGTTCTGAACACCTCTGTGTATAGGAGAATGACGATGCGACAGCTGCAGTACGTGTAAGGAATTTCCTGGGTAGAGTGACGACCCTAGCTGCGCAGTCACGATCGTTTAAACTGATTACTAAATGTGTTTGTTTATTGAAAATCAGAATAATTGCCCCTTTAACTCCTTGATAACACAAGATGGTGTGAGAACTGTAAATTAGAATGCCCTTACCGACGATTGAAGGCAGTCTGATGAGTTACTTTTGCCCGACCCCGTCCAGACTGTAAGTAGGAATACACACACACTTGATCTTACTAATCTGAAGTAGCGTGTACCATTTGTACACCCAGCAACACAGCAGTCTGGTAGTAACAATTATTTGCGGACAGAATAAACACATACACATAACAGAAACACAAGGAGGAAATCTTGCTACTAATACGAAATAACAGCAATGGACGACTGTGTTNAACACATACACATAACAGAAACACAAGGAGGAAATCTTGCTACTAATACGAAATAACAGCAATGGACGACTGTGTTGGAAAAATGTGTGGAAGTTAAATTGAGGTCTGAATAACTGGACTTTTCCCAGAAAAACTAAATAATTCATCCAGATGTCAATACCGATTAGCAGATTATTTGTGGCTACGGAAATATTAACCATACAATGGATATATTTCTGACATGCATGTGAAACACTAGTGCCCTCGTGAACGTTAAAATTATAATAGTTGAAAATGTTCAGAAATCGTGCCGAAATCTTAAAAGTTCCTTCAAAAATAATTCACTTTAAAGAAAACTTGAGCAGTTAGCTAGCGGCAGAGCAAGGGTTCAGTTCAGGTTTGCCGTAGTGAAATGTCGGAAATGGCGTGTCCGTATGAAAAGCAACATTGCGGCGTGTAAATGTTCTAGAAGGTTAGATAAACGGTGTTGGGTGAAAATTTTTATTCATAATTTCTGGGCTGGAATCAGTGTTCGAACTTAGAGTTTCGATGATCTTGAAGTTCCCGATGATCAGGTACGCCGACGGGGCATCTCTCTGGATGCACAGTAGCCCTAGGTGACCTCTTCCCTATGCGTAAGCACATAGCTTACGGTGCTAGCATACTGTTCAATGGCATATTAACGGACGTTTCACGAGTTCCAGCTAACCTCTCTGAAAGCTACGTGGAGAGGGCTCATACAGGCCTACTTATTGCTTAAAACACCACGCGTCTTTGGCACTAGTAGACGGCCAGCACTTTCAGGAGTGCGAATCCGGACTTCCCTAATAAGAATCCAGATTTAACACCTCGAGCACAGCTCTACCGCTCTTGCTGCCTAACGTCGCGTAACAATATGTCCGTCTTCTTCTTTGAAAAAAAAAAAAACCAATAATACGCACTCTGTTTCAAAACGAATAAATATATCCTGTTACAAAAATAAAATAAATTGTGAGAAAAATTACGTTAAGCTTGTTAAATATAAAAATTACGTGTTAATAATTATTCATTATCATAGCTCAAAAAAGCGTGTGTTACAATTTGGAAAGTGAAATGAATCAAATCAAAGTGAACCCTGCCCTGGCGCGATGGACAAATCAGTTAAGGTATTCGTCAGATTGTCTCATACAGACCGGCGTGCTCCTAGACCTGCTAATGGAATTTCAGAATAACAAGTAAATTTCAAAGACCCTATTTTAAGTAGATAAATATGTTGGTCATTACGGTTTGCCTGGGCACACCCGGCACACCCCGCGCGCACGCCTACGGTCACAGTACGTTCGGTCTCCCTCGGCTCCACTGTAGTTATTGGTAGAGACCTGCCCAATTTGCGTTATATTTCGGTGACAGGATTAACTCCACTGCCTTGTACATAAGTGAACACAGTTAGTGGTTTTATTGGCCGCTCACCTGCACTGTAAAACATGTTCTTGTAAACTTCCTAAACTGCAGGGGACATTTTTAACCTAAACTTGGTATGGGAATAATACCGCATATCAGACTGCAACATAGGAAAGTTAAGCGTTTCTACAATACAAAGTTGGCAACTTCTCTACGCATTTGACTCTTTCCTGAGTAAATGCAGGAACGCTACCATGAATGTATGGGAAAAGAATTTACCATTCACGTTTTCTTACTGTACGTTTTCTTACTGATGTGGTAAATTTACAAATACTTTCTTAGAGTGTATAAGTGAAGTCACCTACCTGTTTGAGTTCGTTAAAGAATATTGGCCAGTCCGCTGCTAAATGTACGTTATTGGCTCAAGATTCTTGCCAGACAACCTGCCAGCCTATGGCAGAAATCGATCAAATTCACAGTACCTTGGAGTTAAATCTGCCTCTAAATAATAACGCCAATTTTGCAGGTCTCTAGTTATTAGTCAGTGTAGTGTAGAATAGGTAGGTACACAGAAGTAAATTGCACAGTAACTTGAGGTTCAATCTGCCTCTAAATAACAACGCTAATTTTGGAGGTCTCTAGTTATCAGTTAGTATAGTGTAGAGTAGGTAGGTACACAGAAGTAAAATGGGATGCCGGTTCCTTTCACATGAGCCTACTCGTTCGTGAATTAGCAGCGCGAGGATCTGCGACGAGTCTTGAGTCAGACTGGCCACTGCGTACTGCGAATGGTTTCTCATTAGCTGGGCTGCGGGGCGCCAAGCAAGTTAACGAGGCACTTATTGGAAAAGGGCGTTCCGACATGTTGTTGGCCAGTGACGCCTGTTTGCTGGTGTGAGCGGCTGGAGTTCGCGGAATAAGTCGCTGTTCCACTTCTGTACTCTTGATTATTCTGTAGGGTGGAGAGATTTGGCCGGCTCTTAACATCGAGGTCTTGAGAGCCGACGAAGGTGAAGCGAGGTGAGTATGGAGCAGCGCCAGAATGAAAGGGCGGAGGAACGGGAAATCCCCGAGAAAACCCGCCCACCAGCGGCATCGTCGGCACGATTCCCACATGTGAAAATCCGGTAGTGATCCCGCCGGGAATTGAACCAGGTTCAGCTGGGTGGGAGGCGAGTAGTCTGACCACTACAACACCGCGGCACCCTTGAGTATTCTGTGTGCATAGTGTACAGTGAGGCCAAGCAGCAGAACACCTTGCAAGGGTTCAGCGCCCACGGCACTTCAACCAGCCATACTGTTAAAAATTCACATTTATCCACGAATGTTTCTAAGCCACCTGTAACCAGAAAATTATCGTTCTTACTGCATTTACGAATCTTCACACTACTTGACACGTTACCTTTAAACACTGGCAAGTAGCAGAAGACATCTGAAACTGATAGAAACACTTCAAACGTTCTGAAATTACTACAAATTGAAAAAGTTATATGTACCATATTATTAAAAACGACATACATATTGACACCCTACGTTCATATCAGGTCTCAAAAGACGAGTGGTTGATGTCACAATCAACATTATGTATTCGTGTTCAAATTTTTCTCCAGAACCAAACATACCTTTATCTGCCAAATATATTTTTAAGCATTTTGAAATGCCGGCTTAGCGAAAATAAACCATTTTTGTAATCATTCTTTATAAACTGGAAACAGAGAAAATATAACTAGCATATTTTTGGAGATTTCCTTGAACTCTCGTAAAGTTCGTTATTATAATAAACAATGGATCTGAAATTTAACAATGATTTCTAAACGGTTTTACAAGTCATTTTTCGTTATTTCACTGAAATTTTTTTTACAGGTGTAACAATAAACGTTTCCCAGTGCAGTAGCAAACACTTGTGTGTTCTGGATTAGTGGGACGTCGACAACGGCGATGGTGAGATATTTTAGATTTAACATGTTTTAAAGCACATAACATAGTACGGGCATATTAGCAGATGCCGAAGGGTTTGCATGTTTCTTTGGGAGGCACAGGTACATTTAATGCTACTTTTGTATTATACTAATCTGATATGACCACGAATATACAATAAACCACATGATAAAGAAAGCTACATTTGTTAGTAACTTGAAGGAGAATGAAATTACCCTTTTATTGATGTGGTAGCAGCCAATTAAAAATAATATAGGCTGAGGTTTGAGTCTGCCGATTTAGTGGCCAGACAAACTTCTTTCAATTTGAACGAGTCACGAAGAAATTTTTTGCTCGTCATATGTATTTTTAATTTTTACAAGCGGCTTGTAAATCTGCAAAGAGTTAAGGCCGAGACCACATCTTTTTCATCAACGGTGAGTTCAGAGATTCAAAGTCAGGAATTAAGTCCGCCGATAACACAGCAGTGGTAAATTACTAAGATTTATGCTCACGTTCATAACCACCGTGAATTAAATCCCAGACAAAAATACGCTGATTTTATCGGCGACAGGAAATAACAAGTGTTTGAACCGGTACCATGCAGACGAGCGGTCGTTTAAAGAAAATAAATGCCATGCTCGCAAGTCTAAAGTGCACGCATTTAATCAAGGCAGAAACCTGCAAATGGGTTTCTGCGAACCCTTAATGGACTTTTAGTTCAAGCTATATATTTCCGTTTCTACAGGAATGTTAAATGGCTTTTCTTAAAAGTGTTCAGGCAAATGTTCCAAGTCTATTTTGTTTGTGGGATTATTTAATTGTCCACATTAGCATATATTAATAAATCATAGTTAACAATATTATAATCTTGCTTCCATTTGGAATATAATGGGGAAAAAAACACTAGGGAATTGACTCCTTATAAAATCACATTATCGCTTTACGAAGAAGAGCTAGGTATGCTACGTTTTTTCTATCGGTTGGTTTTAACATATTTACAGCTCACAAAACACAAGCACCTATCGCCATTGTAATTGGTCATCATCCTTCCTATCGAGAGATGTGGCGTAATGGTAACTCATTGTGCTCACATTTTGGAGGATCCGAGGTCGACTCCCTAACCTGTCATCCTGGTTTAAGGTTCATACACGTTTCATAATCGCAAAATTCCCACATTACCTGAGATATTTACTCACAATGCAACATGGGTCGGTTAGAATGTGCACAACACGTCCTGTGCAATTATTTCGGTAACTGGTCGTCAGAAAATACCCACTATGAATTGTGGCAATTTCACTTTGCTCAGGAGCCGCAACAATATTACTTTCGCCTTGTACCCACTACAAATTATTTAAAAGGTGCTGTAAGTATTCCACTTTTACTCATTACGCATTGTATTGGCTGCAGTTCTGTTGTGAAAGTGTGTGATGAAACTGTTTCTTGAATGATATGCAAAGTTAAACGAAGTGAATTTTAAATTCACGTAACGTAAAGCCACATAACTTAACCCAACCTAACGTAATCTAACATAATGTAATTTTACCTAATGTGTCATAACATAACCCAAATATTTATGAGATTATAAAAGAAAACAAAATGCTTGTAATTTTTGTGCGAGTTTATCTGCCTTCGTATTAAAATTAACACAAAAAATTTTTAATAGAACAATTTAAAACAAATTACTTTAGAGAAAACATAATATACAACAAATTTCCTTAAAAACAAATGAACGAAAGGCAATTTAAATTAAGACAAACGATATTACGGCTAGCAAATATGAAAAACTTATTTTACTTGTGTTTTATATTAGGTCAAACAAAATAGGAAAACAATAGGACAAATAAGTAGAGGGATTATCGGGAATTTGGCACATCGGGACCTGGGACCGGAGCGCCAGGCTGTTCTTGCTCTGTCATTCCAGTCGGCCTGCGGCCATCTTGGATCCAGGTGGCCTTGACCCCGGTCTTGGCCCCAGTGACCTTTAATCTTGAAAACCCAGAAAGCTAAAAAATATATTAAACCCAACAATAACAATTTTTTTAATATATTAAAAACATAAAAAAATGATTTACAAAATTATTTAAAAAATATAAAAAATTAATTTTAAAAATTATTTAAAAAATATAAAAAATGTATTTTAAAAATTATTTAAAAAATATAAAAAATGTATTTTAAAATTATTAAAAA
>NQII01000269.1:970702-1071984 GCA_002778355.1 Clitarchus hookeri | reverse complement strand
GCGAACTATACGTAATCTACGTACAGGAACGGGAGGGAGTTGTCTCGAGAACTTGTGTGGCAATTAACTTGTTTTAAAGCAATAATAAAACTAGACATTTTTCTTGAACTCTTAATCATTACAGTGTATTGATTTATTAGGAAATTGGACCTTTAGAGAACAGTGTCAATCACCTTCCTCCAAAACCACAGCTCTGGGAGTTGTCATCATCTGCCTGTTCGGAATCATTAGTGCCAAATTCCATGGGTTTTTTTTTTTTCGTTCCAAGTTTTTCAATTTTTTTTTTACCACCAGAAGTGGTGTTTGCATGATGAGAAATAATATGGCCTACATCTTGAAACAACGGTACAAGTACAACTAATTTACTGTAAGAAATTTTGAACGTCCACTTCAAATATTTCTGAGAATACGAACAGTAAAATATGGTTAATTTGAATGCTCTGAAACACGAAATTATATACTTTTCCAAACTTTTGGTGTTTAACTGCACCGAAGTGGACGATAAGGGCAACAAAGAATTGCCAAACCTCGCGTAAATAAAGCATTACTCTGTCGCAAGTATGAATTTTTCTTGTACAAAATTTTAAAGTGTTATATTTACGTTTATTTAATTAAATTAATCTAAAGGATAAAAAAAGGAATTTCTCGAAAAAAATTTACGATGTATTTTTTTTTAACCCAATATACATTGGCACGTCTCGTAGCTATTGAGGTTCATTTCCATTTTGTAATTTTAGTTCAGTTTGACGTGTGACACATTAGGCGTATTAGAGCGGCGCTGTCCCACAACCACCCCCCCCCCCTTGACCACATAGCCAGTATAAGGACTTAGAGAGACACATGGCAGTCATAATCCCCAGACAGGGAAAGGTCAAGCAGATGCCAACACGTGCCACAAGCAGGACACATGTCGCTGAGGCGTCGCCCTGCCACCCCCACCCACCTTCACCCTCTACGCCTCTAGCAAGCCCGTGAGATCTATTGAGCACTGAGATATCACAAAATAATCATGTGTATTTCGCCAGAAATCAGAAAATACGCACCGAGAAACAGCTGACAAGCTGGAAACACCCCCAGGACAATGTTGACACGCACTGCGGAGAAATAGCTGACAGAGTAAGCTAGGGGCAATGTGCCACCTTCCCCCCGCCCCCCAACCTTCAGGAACCAGGGCACATTTTGTGAAAGGTATTGTTCTGTTTTCGTCCCACCACCCCCTCCCCCAACAAGGCGACACGTGCCGACAATTAGGGAAGGAAGCTAGAGAGCATATAAGCCTCCTTGCAGGAAAGGTGGGCCCAGTTCTTTATTGCCGCGCAGAGAGGTCAGTCCGAGGAGGCAGTCGCGCACAGAGCATTTGGCCGGGGTATCGGACCCCTGGCCACGTTAGTATGTCAGTAGAGCAGTCCAGGGGAGATGGCAACATACGCGGGCCTTTGCCTAGGCCGACCACTTCGCCGGAGCTCATCCCCAGGTGACAGCATACCAGCACACACAACAGAGTTAATTATAAAGTCGCCGCCCAGAGAAGCCCCCCTCCACCACAAAGTTGCACCAGTTAATACGAATAGCCAAATTAGAATACCACACCTCGGAAGTGTTACTGTATGTTGTTTTTGATCAAACTCGAGAAAATATAATTATCCAGTTAAGTGAAACGTCAAAAGACTACCCTATTGAAAAACCTTTAACCTTCTAGGGATCTTATAGTCTATGCCTGGAGGAATTAACTACGACACTATAAGTCACCCTGTATTCCCCAACTATTTGGCATCATGTTATTTGACGCGCGACTGTGGGGCGGAGGTGCGTCAAGTTGTTAAATATATACAGATCTACTGGAAAATTCATATCAGGGGATATTTCGTTGCTTTGTTGAGAAAGAGTGTACAGTTGTTATTCCTAACTAAAAATTATTAATTGAAATTATAAGATTTATTTCGATTTTCTCTTTTAAAACAGCAGTTGTCTTTAAATAACGTACAAAATTTTTTCACGCCACTTAGTAACGCGAATTATTATTTATACATGAGCACATTCATTTCGCTCCATGTAGAGCTCAACGTAACCTTGTAATTTAAGGATGATTCACAATAATTTTATTTGTCTCCGCTATCTTATACCGAAAATCGGCAGTTTAGTTTTAGCCGAAATGTATATATGACGCAGAATCTTCTATGCGACTGAAACCTGCTTGTCTTTTTGTCTTCGCCGAAGGTTTATCACCTATGTATGCTTTCATGACTTCGATTCAGTATTTGCTAGTATTCTGNGTCTTTTTGTCTTCGCCGAAGGTTTATCACCTATGTATGCTTTCATGACTTCGATTCAGTATTTGCTAGTATTCTGATTTAGGGACGTTCCTTAACCTTACTGTTTTTGTAAACATTAACCTGTTGCGTAGCTTCTGGACATGTTTTGCATAATAAATGTTATCATATATTTTAGTGTTGATTTCAGTATTGTGCAACACTGGTTTTGTGTGAATGAAGGACCAGTAGTCCGCATGGACCAATAGTGTATTAATCAATTTGTTATTCNGTCTTTTTGTCTTCGCCGAAGGTTTATCACCTATGTATGCTTTCATGACTTCGATTCAGTATTTGCTAGTATTCTGTTTTAGGGACGTTCCTTAACCTTACTGTTTTTGTAAACATTAACCTGTTGCGTAGCTTCTGGACATGTTTTGCATAATAAATGTTATCATATATTTTAGTGTTGATTTCAGTATTGTGTCTTATCTATGTACTAATGGCACGGCCCTATTTAACGCTGCAACACTGGTTTTGTGTGAATGAAGGACCAGTAGTCCGCATGGACCAATAGTGTATTAATCAATTTGTTATTCTNTGCAACACTGGTTTTGTGTGAATGAAGGACCAGTAGTCCGCATGGACCAATAGTGTATTAATCAATTTGTTATTCTGCAGCATAGTTTTTTAATATTTGTAGGGCGTATACCTTTATTTGAAGCCTTTTGTGTGTCCTATTCATTGTATGTAATTTGTGGGCTTTGTACTATGTTTCGCTGATCAAATACAGAACCTTAGGAACCTTGCATAACTGTTTCTTGTTTCATGTAACATGATATCCCTAGAGATACTATAAGGGCAATGATTGGCCCTGTTGTGTATTCTTTCGCTTGCCTTTTATTTCTTTTCATCTCCTAGTGCCACGAAGTCTGGTATTACAGCGCTAGATAGAGCACGACACAGTAAAGTTTACTTTTTGTAACATATTTAGGTATCTGACTTTGTGTACTAGAACTACTCGTGATTTTATTTGTATGGAGACGATCGGAAAGTATTTAATATTGTGAAGTGCTGCTGCTGTATCGTCAACGTCGTACCCTTCCCCTCCCTCATCCGGCCTATGCAGCCCAGTCCTCCCGGGATGACATCCCCGGTACCCGGATGAGGGAAAGCCGAGCTGGCATGCGGGCCGAGATAACATTAGTGGCACCGACGCGACGCCACGCCACGCCCGTCTTCGGAAGAAACAGTGACTTGGGAGGCGCTGCGCGAATGTTCTAGTCATCAGCCTCCTCGGCTCGAAGAAGCTTCTGGGCCAGGCCACCTCGGCTATGTAAGTAACGGCGCGCGTCTGTGTCGGCAGTCTCGCACGACCACTAGTGCCGGCTACATGTGATGGTCGGAGTAACAAGCGAGCGTGGTGTGCGACCATATTGATGCGTGAGTGCCGGATATTGGACATGATGTTAATATTTGGCAATATACATCTTGATCACGTATGTGCAACTAGCAAGAGAGAATTAAGTTACTGTAGCTAGTGTAAAAAACAGTATTAAGGTCCTTAATTATAATTGAGATTGTTTTTGGGCAGTTTACGGTTTATTAAGCACTTCCGAAATCAACTTTTGGAAAATGTCGCTGCTCCTGTCTGCATATATTAAACTGTTACACTGAGTGACATGCACTCAGTAAAGTTGGTAGCGACGGAGCGAAAGCAGTTCCATGTCTCAGCGTCGAATTAAAAGTGTTAGTTAAACATTTGCGAATAGTGAATTAACTTATTTTGCCTTCTGTTTTATTTAATTAATATAAGTGTAAAATTGAGCAAATTTGTAAAATAAAATTGAGCTTACTGATACAAATAATTAATGTTAATATTTGGGACAGGTAATTGTGATTTGTAAATAACATCTGTTTGTGTATTTTTTTNTGATACAAATAATTAATGTTAATATTTGGGACAGGTAATTGTGATTTGTAAATAACATCTGTTTGTGTATTTTTTTGTAATCATTTAAGTGAAAGAAACTAGTTCTTTTGTTTTTTTCATAACCTCGATCACTCACGAAATTGTNATTTTTTTGTAATCATTTAAGTGAAAGAAACTAGTTCTTTTGTTTTTTTCATAACCTCGATCACTCACGAAATTGTTTGCTCCCTAGGCGATTTGGAACAATGTAATAATATACACATACAAACACACCCACACACACCTACACACATATACATACACACATATATATATAACGGTGTGTTTTCTGTCAATTCTTAAAAGAAAGATTGCAGTTGTTTCATCATTGAATATTTTCCTTCCGAAAATCAAATCTTGTGCAAATTCTTCCTTTTCATATATATGTGGCTATAAGTGTAGTAACTCCGTTTGTTCGTCTTACTGTACGACGCTTGACTTTGTCGAGCGTACGAAATCTGCATATGTAATGCGTGCAAAGAGTGCTAATGTTAACTATTATTTAGATAATTTGGTGCAAGGTGTCGTAATTTAAGTAGTACGAAGTACATTAATAAAGTAGTAGATAGGTTTGTTGGAAATCTGCTCGCTGTGCGACAGTGTGCCAATTATTATAAACATATTTTGTAACTAGCTCACCGAACGTATCGATACTTTTGGAGCTCACGTTCGTGGCTATATTAGCCGCAGAATGTACGGAAATGTTTCCGGAATTCACTAGCGACGCGGTCGGTTTTAACATACCTGGGAAGTATAGACTGTTCACGGTAAAATGAGCACTTTTGAAAGCCCTGCTTCAGATCTACTGGTATGCACGTTGTATAGTCTTCCGCCTTATGTAGAATTAAAATTCGCATGAGCCCCATCACTTTATTCATGTGTCGGTAAATTATATCTTTGGAATTATTAAAAAGGAAAATATTTTACAAATCTGCTAGTTTTGACACTTCGATGCATTAAAAAAACGAAGTGAAAGAAATAATTTAAGTCGAAACAAATAGTAACATAACACTTTTTATTCGACGTAGTGATATGGAACTACTTTCCCTCCATCGTGACCAACTGTACTAGTCGCATTCCACACAGCGCACCCGTTAAAATATACCTACGCAGGTAGAAGCAGTGACTTTTTTCTAAGGTTGAATTCAAAAGTGTTCACTTTATCGTCATCAGCCTTTATCAATTTATAACCTAGAGCAAAACTCTTAGTTTAATTAGAGTGCGTGTATTAATTTGACAAATTAAACCACAGACGCTTGTACTAAAGTAATTTACCAAAATAAATGCAATGAGTGTAAAAATTTATTTCAAGTGTTTCAGTGCACACTTACCAGTTACCGAGACACAAGGTGACAAATGAAAACATGTCTAGCTATGAGTTACTATTAGAATTGCGCCTCAGTGATGCCCTGGAAACTTAAGGTGTTAAAAATCTGGAATAAGAATATTTACGTACCAAAACATTTGGTCAATGTTAATACAGGCTACACGATGAGACAAAATTCGAGGATTGAAAACACAGGCGACTGTGGAGTCTCTAGCCTGCAGGGCACTGAATGCACCAAGATACACTAAAATCTGTGGGCAATAAGCCTATTTTACACGTAAATACTATATATATATATATATATATATATATATATATATCATTCACAAGGTCCCGGTGTAGCGTTTAAGCCTCTCATTTTCTTGTCAAGCATATCGATCCATGCGCTACAATCGTTCGTTCCGCTGAACATTCGCACATACCGTGCTCCGAAGTGAACTTTGACGTCACAGGCGGTCTCATCACGACGTGAAGCCGTGAGAATTGCGTATTCCTGATTGCCGGCAGAGGTAATGCCGTGCAGTCGGTGGGCGAAGCAGATGCAAACGAGCTAGAAACCCGTGTCCAATCCGAAACACGTTCGAGAGTTATCCGCGCGGGCATCGGCCCGGTAATGAATTGCAGTCCTCATCTCGCGGAGCCTGCCTGTAAGAAGAGGGGGGGCAGGGGAGGGAGGACAGTAAATAAAGGTGTCCGAAACGACCGAACCCACTGATTGTCTCGCCCTGATCAAAAAGGAATATCACGTTCCTCCCGCAAATGGAAAAAGTGTTTACTCGCTAATTGGCGGAGTGTCACAGAGAGAGAGAGAGAGAGAGAGAGAGAGAGAGAGAGAGAAGGCGAGAAAAAAAGGGGGGGGGAAGAATCTATGTATATCAGCATAATCTTATTGAGTGCGTTCCCCTACAGCTGACTTTTTTTTTCTCTTCTTCTCAATGAATGAGTATGACAAACCAAACCAGCTCACGACATTCTTGCAAGCTGCTTCGCAAAATGTTTGCAGACATAGTCTTTTTTTTNGTATGACAAACCAAACCAGCTCACGACATTCTTGCAAGCTGCTTCGCAAAATGTTTGCAGACATAGTCTTTTTTTTTCTGAAATTGGAAACGGCAGTAATGCTTATCTAGAAAACAAGTAAGGAAATTTTCTAAATGTTTTATATTAGATACAACTAAGAGTGAACATTCAGTAAAAAATTGCTCATATTTTAACGCGCTAACGCCTAAAGTAATAATGGTTATTTTTTTCTTGAATTTATGGTAAATCTCCTGGGTTAGGAAATTGTTTGGATGCGTTATAAAGTTACCAATTCCGTTNTTTTTTTCTTGAATTTATGGTAAATCTCCTGGGTTAGGAAATTGTTTGGATGCGTTATAAAGTTACCAATTCCGTTTTGTAATACGATTCATCACTTATATGCTTTCAAGATGATGTACGGTACATCTCTCTAACTAGGTCCACGTTAAAACTTCCATTACTTTGAAGTTAACCAAGGAAAAATTGTGTACCTTGTTGGCAAACAAAAGCATGTAGACTTTACAAAATGGTGGATGTTCGTAAATTTATGTGCGGCAAAGAAAATTGTACTCAATGAAATAAGGTATGCAAAGTTAAAATTAAGAGTGCGGTTTGCCCTTTACCATTAGAAATATAATATAGAATGTTTTTTTTTGCCACAGGCATACATCGATACACCTCGTTGATCAAGGAGTTATTAACTATAATAACAGTGCAAACAATTGGAGGCCAGTATTACCGTTGATGGTTGCATTTGAAGTGAAGCTCCAATCCTCATTGGCCAAAGGAGAATAGTTATAGGGATACAAGATTAGAAAAGCAACATAATTCATGGTTTATAAAATCATCGTTGAATGCATTACGATTAAGGTAGCTGATTACTGGGGAATAAGTGTACAGGTGGAAAGAAAGTTATTGACAATAGACGTGGGATTTTGGAAACTTTATCGTAAATCAACATCACTGGATAAAGTTAAAAAGTGAAGAAAATAGGAGAATAGTGAATGTTGAAGTAAAATGTGTTCGAGATATTATGGACATGTGCATCGTGTAGTTAAGGTATTTGGCATAAAATATTATGTTCCAGCGGAGAAAACAAGATATCTTAAAATAGCAAGTAAATATGATATCATAAGAGCAGTGTCTGTGAGGAACCTACAAGGTGATGACTAGATAAATATAAATATTACGAAATTAAGATATAGAAACAATTCTAAAGGTCTATAAAATAGCAAATTATTTTTCCTATATTAGGACATAACGTTAAAAATTAAAAAAAATGAATGTGTTGACATTATTGTGGATCTAAAATTAAAGATTAACATAAAAAATATGGCTTTATATTATTATATATCGTTCAGGCATGATGAGGCGGGGTGTCATAAGAGAAGTGGGAAGCTGATTTAAAAAAAGCGCGTGTGTTCAGAACAGATCCACATTGTTAAACTTTAGTGCTGGTAATGTTTAATGACGAACAGCTAAAATAAAGGAACATTTTATCCATATGACTTAGTCATCTTCTTACTTAACTGGGTCATGGGTTTTTGACGCGGACTAGAAAACTTCTTGAACCAGAAAAAAAAAGCCTGGCATGAGAGATGCCTGCCCCAAACTAGACCACGAGAGAATATTTATCATAGGGCAGCAACTAGGGAACACATGAAAGCCGCTGTAATTGCTCATTGAGCACATAACTAGTTCTGAGGCGCGTCCTTTTCATAAAAAGTCTTGAAAAATGTCCGCATCCCTTCTTATAAATTACAGTGTGTATGGGACACGGTTTCGTCTCCTTGCTACACGCGGTCGATACCATGTCCCTTTCTTGCCTAAGGTAATTGCTAACCTTCTTTCCCTCATGCCTCAAACTTTATTAAGGTTTTGTAACTATCGACCATAAAATATTGCCTTGTGACATAACATATGTTACGCTAGTTCCACGTGTACCATTTGGACTCCTCTTCCGACATGCCTGCAGGAATCTGAGAGACTGGTACCCCCAAATATTCGGAGCCAAAATGGTCAAATCTTGTGTGTCCGATTAGAGCAGGCGAATACGTTGTGACTGTAATAACAGACAGCGAAGAAATGGTCTCTACTTTACTATGTAGCTACTTGTGAAGTCGAGAAATTGAATTGTGTTATAAAGCTAAACGGTGGCACCTCTGGCTAAACATATCCAATTTTCCTCGTAAAACAATGCCTAATTTGTTTAGTTTACTTTATGCAGTAAACAAGTATTTGATAGGTTATACTCAAAAATTATGTAGTATGATAATGTGTGATTAAAAAAAATTCTAAGCAGAAGGAATCTCTAACCAGATTTATAAAATTAGTGGAAAGATTCCTAAAATACAAGAAAGTATGGCAGGAACATCCAAAATGCCAGAAAATTTAAACTATTTTTAAACATATTTAGTGCTTACAGTAGGCAATTAAAAACACTAAGATTGAGTTAAATCAGTTAAGGTAATAGTGCCAGTGATATTGCATATTACGTAGAGTAATAACTCTACTTTTTTTTTTAATTTACTGAAGAATGCCATTTTTAGGAGGTCTTGATATTACTGTTTCCATGTGGGGATTTTTAATAAGTTGCTCATTTCATATGTTAGATAGTAACATTTAGCATGACACATTAAGAAAACAATAATTCAGCGTTTTTAGTGCACACAATAAGAAATATTAATTCCAAGTCAAGTAAGGTTGGAATCAGTTTAGTTTTCCCAAATATATATTGTAAAAAATACAAAAAGTGGATTTAGAAAAAAGAAATATAACTTGAAGAAATATTTAGAAAAAAAATTATCTCGACGATTGTAAATTAATTGATTCATGCTGTCTGTAATTGTTTGCAGTCTCACCGGTAGTTCCAAAATACGATGTTTAAAACATTTTGTCTTAGAGTAGCGCTAATTAATCAAATTTCAGATTAACAAACCCCAAAAAAAATGTATTCGGGCAGTATAAACGTAAAATAATTATTTGGAATAAGTCTAAATGTTATTTAGGCCACATATATATATTTTGCACAATATCCTAAAATATTTAAATGATCCTCATTTTGAAAACGACTGGCCTAAGAAAAGAAAATATGTTTACGATTGGTGAAGATTAGTTAAATAGTTCTCGAGATATGACGTAAGAGCTACAGTGATTTAGGTAGCTCTATCTTTTAAAATGTTTTTAAAGAGGCTGCGAATTACTTTTATTAATATTCACAACAAAGTAGGTACTGTCGGTATAATGGTTCCAAAGATTTGACAGACACACACCAAAAAATTTAAGAAGCACCATTCTGAAGATTTTGTGATCTTAATAAGTACTGCAAGAGTACCGCGTTTGATTTAATTTTGTGCTCTGGTTCAAACGTGTTTTGGGGACATACACAGATAGGGAATTTCCTTCTAGAGAGTAGGCAAAATATCTATTGACCATTTTGTTAACTTTGCACTGAATATAACTGTGGTAAACAGATACTATTTAGTTAAATGGCACCCTTTCAAATGGCGATAACGAAATTATCTAGAGTGACTGTTTGGTATTAAAAAAATACTTTGTGGCCAAAAAAAAAGTGAAATGTCTCCAATAGGTGTCCTCAGGGTTATCTCATTTCTCTGATTAGCTACTCTCCACTCCGAAATGTATTTGCAGATAATGAGCACTTGCGGGTACCATTTAAAAATTCCATCATTTTTCCTTTTAGTGTACTCTCCATATACTGTCTGTTGATATTAACTAGGCCCCTTTCTAAATGCTTGATTTAATAACAGTGCCAACTGCTTTATATCTAGGAGGCGACTGCTGTGGCAGAAGTTGCAACAGCGTTTCCCTCCGATCAGGAAGTTCCTAGATGAATTTCTAGGAAGGTGCTTCCATGGATGTGTGTTTCAGTTGTGGATGTATGGTCGTGCTAGATAACATGTAAGGTATTCTCCCATTCACCAAAAACAAAGCTAGCCTATAGTAGCGTTTGACCAGTTTGGTTATTTCCTAAATAAATCATATATCACAAGCGATTTATAACTTCGCCAACGTAAACGTGCTTTTTTTTAAATTAAACATTAATTTCATTTCTTTTATACATTATAATATTTATTTCGTAGTCAAAAATGGAGAAGACCGAAATATGTTGGCAATGCCAAGTAAGAAATATCAATAACCAGTGATTTTAAAGTAAACCATTTTACTACCATATTTATGTTTTTAGGGGTGAAACTTTGCAAACATAATTCATTGCTATTCTGTGGTTCCGGAACTTTTTAAAATTTGGGGGAGACAGTGTACATGTTGAGCTTCGAAAAAAAAAAAAACATGTATGTAGACTACAGTTTCAAAAATCTGCTGCAAATTGGCAAGGAAATGGAAAGTGTATTTGGGAATACCTGATTAAGGGCATACCTGTGATCCATTTAATATAGCCCAGCGCTACTTGGAAAAAAGTGAGCGCAAGTATTTTACACAAACATGCTTTCGCCACATTCGGTGTACGTTGTCACACGAAATGGTTGTGAGTCTGTGAATTTTAGAACAAATTAATTTTCTCCAGTGCATTTCTTTTGCGAAATAACTTTTCATTCTTTGCAAGTTGACAACAACATTAGTTATCAAGAGACTAGTTACTACAGAAAATGAAGTTACAGGATACTAAAGCAGGATTATGCCAGTGGGAGAGATGTAGAGAGAAGAGGACAGCCTTGAACCCGAACAAGTAGGATTTTTCCATTTTAAGGATGCATAAAAAAATGTTTAGCAGACGATGATGAAATTTTTCTGGTATGAGCTGTTCACAGTTAACTGGGCACTTTTCAAATCAACATTCGAAAATGTCATATATGCATATATTTTGACGGGCCCACTGAGTGGCATGAGCCCAGTAAAGTTTGTAACGACGGGAAGAAAGTAGTCCCATATCTTAAAAATTTAACGAAAGCTGTTAGGTAAACATTCGCAAATACTGAATAGACTTATTTCGATTTTTTTTAATGCATATAAGTGAAATAGTAAGAGAATTGGTAAAATATTGAATTTTCTGATAATTTTAGTCTCAATTGAAAGGCGTATGAGAAAAGTGTTCAGGCTCATTGCATTGTTAACACGGTGAAAGAATATGCAATCGCATACAAGTATACCTCTAGGAGGGTTTTCAAAAGAGCTCAGTTTGCATTGAACCACCTTGATTGTGGCTGCTACATAATTAAACAGGTAGCCTACCTTAAAGAATGGCACTAAAAGTGTTGGGGGGGGGATGGTTGTGTTTTACATATACCACGTGGTACCCCACTCACAAAACTTGGGAGGGGTGTACAATCGACCCCAGTAGCCCGTTCCAGTTCCTGCGCTCTTGTTGTAATGTATAGTGTGTAGCCCGAAACCAGAACACAAAGGAAAGTTAAAATTTGTTTAGTCGTTTCGTAGATATAGCATAGTAACATTAGATTTTTTAACGGCCAAGATTTTGACATTAAATGTCTGACCCACGGAAACAAATAATTTTCATGACCTACCATAGTATTGCTTGATTGCTATATTTTGTGGGGATCGGTTGATTGAAATGTGCGCTATCTTACAACATGGCGGACAAAAGAGGCTATGTGTCTACATATTTGATACATGTAGTCAATACAATTTGGTCGAAATTATCAAACAGTACGGTAGATATAGCAAATAAGCCTAAAATATTTATATGTCAGCCATTTTGTAAATACGTGCCTAATCCATTTAAATTGAATACATAAACATGGCTTGCCATATTTTTACTTATATGCCAAATTTGGCATAGATCGTTTGTGTAGTTCCCGAGGTACAATGTAAAGCTTTGAATTTTAAATTTGCACTAGCTTTCAAAATAGCCAACCAATTTCATTATTGCTTTCTATATTCAACGTATACATCATGCACTATCAACGTACCAAATTTGGTTTATTTCAGTTTAATGGTTCCTGAGATATAACATAGTTCCCTAAATGTTAGAATTGCCACCATTTTGGAAATTTGTACGTGGCTTGATTGGAAACTGTAAAAGTCGAATTAGCTAAATAAGTATTACTTTGCTGAGATTGGGTTCGCGGGTTTAAATGTTATTAGCGAGGGACATACATTCCAGACAGACATTCGGGTGACTGCATAAGCCTATCTTTCCTTCGGAAAGTAGTCTAAAAATAACTTTGTCTGTTTTACGAAGATTAGAGTAAAAATTGGCATTTCGTTTATCTATTTACGCTAATAACAATTTCAGTGATTTATCTTAGTTAGCAAATGAATAATGTGAGTGGGTCAACGGCAATGCCAGTTTTACATATGGTAGAAGGGTACAAAACGGGCAGACAATTAAATCTTAGCGAAGACTTCAAATTGATATTAGGGGTGATTCTAAAGTCTTCAGTGTTTTTCTATATTTTCTGGGAGAAAACTTGCTTATTTTATAAATACCCAGGCCAGGTGGGGCAGGGAACCTCTATAGTCCATTCATGGTCACTGTTACTTCCAAATTTTCTGAAGCCCGGCTAACGTTTTACTTCCAAGATATTCCCCAGCCTCATGAGAATAAAGCTTAACCACGTCTAGAAAATTACAACAAAGGGACAGCGCACTGCATTCATGCGCGCTCAGTAAAATAACATTTTGCATAAGAACTATTTCTTACTGGGCATTGCCTATACATATATTTTATAACTGTTTTATTAAAATTAATTAAAAATTATATGTTATAATTTATAGAGAGAATATAAGTGAAATTGCAATTTAATCAAAATATTAGTTACTATTAAGTTAACACAAGTATAAAACGTATGTGATACATGGCATGTTTAGGAAACAACCAAACACGTCATAGATGGGGTGTTTTTTCAAAGGTTTGTTCCAAAAAGTGTGAAGAAACCGCAAATAGGCTATTTCAGTGAGTTGGTAGGTAGGTAGGTAGTTTGGCTTAACGACTCGTCGACAGCGAGGTCATTAGGGACGGAGCAAGTTTCTCAGGGAAGAGGGACAGGCGAAGGAATAGGAAGGAATCAACCATGGTATTTATTAAGGACCCATTCAAGCAATCGCCTGGAGTGATTTCGGGAAACAACAGAAGATCAAAATCAGGATGGCGGAATCGTGAATCGAACTGGGGTCTTCCCGAAAGCGAGTCCAGTGAGTCACCGCTGTGCCACTCCGCTCGGTACATATCACCGAGTGTTGAGTCCGGACGCTAACCTCTATATAACCCGGCAACGTCAACAAAACATCTGGAAAGAACGTGGTCACGGGTCTTGACCTTGCTGAGGGAGGCAGGATGGACGCGGAGACGGTCAAGCGAACCAATCACAGGGAATCAACAGTGTCACAGATATCTACTGTATAGTCTGCGCGCATACAAAGCGAACACATCAGTCTTGCGGGAGGTATTCACCAAAAAGAAAGTCGTGGCATGTTCGAGTAAAAATCGTCCTACTATCCCACTGTGAAGTCTGTGTGACATTATTGGTAACGTTATTGCGTTTTTTAATAAAGAGAAAGATTCTGAAAGACTTACTTACCCCATTTAAAATGTCACTAAACGAGCAGCAGCTGCTATAAGGAAATAAGCGATGAAAACATCTAAAATACGCAAGGTAATGAGTGTATGAAAACTAACAAATAAGAAAGTATGTACAACAGGAAAACAAACAAAAGAAGGGTAGCAGAAAAAATAGTTTGATGTGATTTTGATTTGTGCGTTGGTTCGAACCAGTTTAAAACTTTTATGCCCGCAGAAATGAAATAAATACCTACTAATAAAACTACTGTATGTACCACAAAAATACAAGAATTACTCAAGGTTAACATTATTCCTTATGAAGAAGAAATTTCTGAAGCAGAACCACTTTGCATTGTTCGATGCCTACGCCCAGTTCCCGAGTATTATGTAGACGAACTTCTTAAGCGGCCACGAAGTAGTCAGGCTGCCACAATGTCACTGCAATTTGAACGCATAGAATAAATATGGAACACTTTAAGTCTTGTGTATCTGGTAAAAATGTATCGCTAAGACCCGACCAGTCAAAAGCGTTGACAGACGACGTTATGAACAGTATTTCGGAATAATACCGGAAATGTTTCTGTGGTTACAGATTTGCTCATATCGACTAATTTAGACTTAATAAAATTTGTGTTCCATATTTAGGAGATTTTGAAAAATTGTAGTAGTATGCATGGTAGTTTGTGCATTTTGAAGCAGCACAATTTAAAAATAAAACATGATAACATGGGTTAAAATATAGAGATTGTGTATACTTTGAACCCAATTTATTGTTAATACAGGATTATTTTCACTGCAAATAATTTTTGTGAGTCCATCAAATTAATTAAATTGATTTTTTACTGTGTATATTATTAAAACATGCTTTAGATTTTCAACTTTTCCTCTCTCGTATTTACTGCTTAACTCCAGGCAGATGTTTCTTTGTCACTCC
Organism: Clitarchus hookeri; assembly: GCA_002778355.1. NCBI lineage: Eukaryota > Metazoa > Arthropoda > Insecta > Phasmatodea > Phasmatidae > Clitarchus > Clitarchus hookeri. The sequence continues at coordinate 1,056,981 of NQII01000269.1, read as the reverse complement.
AAGAAATCTATCTTTATTCACTGAAAATTTGAAAATGTATTTTGATATAATATTCTTATTCGCCTCGAGCGTACACCATAACAAATGTCACTGTGATGTAATTGTATACTCGTGGAGCGTCAAACCACTTAAACCTCGGATACACGATAGGGAAACCACACTACCGTTTTCGACATTCCCTAATGTTTCGCAGACGGTCCATGGCAGTTTCCACTGAGCGAGCCTGTTTTCTCCGAAGCGCGTTGCGCGAGTGGTGAAAGAGCACCTTCCCCTCACGGGATCGTTTATTAATCTGGTCGCACAATACCTTATAAGTTGATGCGTTCTGTAAAATGTTTTAAAGGATGAATGCACTGTGTATCCGTAGGAGGGTGAGGGAGATGTTGGGGTGGTGGGGTCCAAAGTGACGTCACCGTGGTCGCGTGTGCGTGACGCCCACCGCCGCAGAGGTACGGGCTGATGCGACATCGCGTGCGCCCTCGAGGTGCGGTCCGGCGATCTGCGTGATTATCCATCGCGAACTGGTAATGGGACGCGAGATCTGAAACTTCCCTCCCAACCCCCTGCCGGCTCTACGAGTCCATCATGACCTTCAGACTCCGGGTCCTCGCACACGACGGCCCTGAGGGGACCGTTGCACGGCGCACTTCCTCGCCACCAGTGTCTGTGACAGTGGCGGGCGGTGGGTGAACGACTGCAAGGTGCGCTGCAACAACAACTTACTCATATAACTAATGAGCCTACTTTCCTCAACATGGGTGCAAATAATTTTTTTATTATTTCTTAAAAACTGAGTTGGTAGGAAGGGATTGACTTCTCTTTGAAAGCAATAACTTTAGAAATGAAACCAGAAACTTATGCAGCAGTAGTAAACATGCTATAATGAGACTCTCTTCAGCTGAGAAGTCAGAGTTGAACATTTCTGTGGTAATAATTTCCCCATGATGCGCCACGCAAGTGCTTACTTTGCATATAGTCAGTCTATTCGCGATTTATTCATTCTTTTTCAAACAAATTTTTAAAAAATCTTCCAATGTATGACTTGCGTGGTTATTTCTTAATATTTAATGTTAATAATGCCGAGTAATAAATAGTTCAAACGAAAAATATTATTTAACTGAGTGCGGAAGAATGCGGTGTGTTGTCCATTTAATGTAATTTTCTAAACTTGCTTAATCTTTGTTTGCATGAGGCATAGGAATATAACAGAAGTATAACTTAAACACGGCTTCAGAAAAGTTTAAAAGTAACCGTGAATGGACTGTAATGGCAAATCCAGCCGTGGCTGCTGCTTGCTGACAGCTGAGCTGTACAGTTTAGTATACTGTTCATTGCAACAAGAATCAATACCCACAACGCAGCTGGGATAAACTGGGCGTATTGCGACCACTCGCAAGAATACTTCAAAGTGTCCAATACACAAGCGATGTGGCGTAAGGTCCACAACGGCATCGAAAACTAGATAAGTACACATAAGTAAGCGGCAGTTCCTTTGATGTGGGCAAACCCATTGTAACCCCTCAAATAACCGCTGCTTATACCTGTCACCGTTATCTCAGTTTATTTTTGCATTGTGTATGCTAACGTAATATTTATTAGTTTTTTTTTATTATTTGTTTGTGGCAGACACAATTTATTTACTCCAGCTCTAATTCATAATATTAATTGCAAGTAGTTTTGACATCAGAGAACGTATTTCCATGTAATTATGTTTTTGAGTCTTTCTGTTTTCATTCACAAAGTTATCTTTTTTTATGTGGGTCGCTTTGCATAGAGGAATTTGTTGGTTGGTTGCTATGGTAACGCAAGACGTATGTGTAAGATATTATGTAGCCGTATCTTGATTGGTGCGATGTTTAAAGGCGTCGTTTGAGTATGTAGATTTTAAGGCTTTTAGCCATCTTGGTTTTCCCGTCAGGCAGGCAATGACCTAGTGGGTCGTCGAACTGAGAGATATTTTATTTTGCTTGTTAATTGGCCGAGTCCCGTACAGAACTGCAGACTGCCGATAGGGCGAAGACACGCGGCATCTGAAGAAGAATATTTTAAGTCTGCACACACTACCTACGCGGATTTTATTTTTAAAGTCAAGTTTGAGCTACCGCGATTAATTGTGCTACGGCAAATACTCTAGTGACGTATCTAAGGCCCGAAAGCCTAGTGAGGGAATACTAAGGCCCACGACGAGCCGAACCAACTACAGAAGATCTGAAGAGTTGCTGCAGTTACCAAAATTTATTTTAAACTACGTATGCTGAATTTACGACACAGAGACTACGTTCGTAAATAATTAATGACTTTTGAGGAATTAATCTGGCTTACGTTACGCCATCTTGGATCATCATTTTTGGTAACGTTGGTCTACCTATATGCCCACGGAGCCCCTAAACTGAGTTCTCACGTTCTCCCAACTGAGTTGGTGTGAGAAAATTATTTATTAATTTAATTTGCACGTTTTTAAATAATTCAAAGAGTCTAGTAAAGAGACTAAATTACTTTTTTGAATTGCAAGTAAGAGATACGTACGAGAGGGCTACACACATTGTTACGGCCACACAAAGTGAAATAAATTTTGAAAACAAAAAAGAGCTACTACATAATACTTACTATTTGCACTATATGCATTCAATTATTCATGTTTAAACAATAATATTAATTTTTTCATTAAATCACATTTATTTTCACTGAAGTCTGTGTGAGCATTATTTTGGTCAGTAGCTAGTGGTAGTTTTGATTTGTGTCTTCCTAGTGTCTCTTGTATGTTGTTTGTAGCCTACGGAGATTGGATGTTGCAAGTGTTCCGGAGCTGCAAATGTCTTTGGTAAGATATATATTGTTGTAAGATCATTCTGAGCTGTCCTTGTGTACGTTGTGTTCTGTCTACTATACACTTCACCATTATCTGATTGGCTTCACGAGACTCTGGGAACGGGCCTTGTGTCTGGTTGGCTACTGTATACTCGTTGTGGCATAAATAGTGGTTTTCTATTTTTTTTAAACCACGCCACAATATTTTCCGTGGCTCCTCTGCAGAATATCTTATATAGGCCATTCACGGTTACTTCACAGTTTCCTGAAGCCCTACTAAAGTTCTACTTTTGGTTACCAATTACGTATCCTTCCGCTACATGCAAACATAAATACTGCCATGTGACTACGTTTTAACTACCAAACGCTTATTTAATGTTTTCAGCAGTGCAAAGAATTTAGTCATATTTCAAAAACATTTTCTTACAAATATTCGCAATTTAGGCCTATAACCATATCTAGGTCAGCTTGATGACTTTTCTGAAATGTCTTTATTCACGACAGTTTTTACGGTTGTTATTTATCATTGTCAATATAATGTTTATACACGACATAGCACATTACACATAATACACGTTAATGTTTTGCCGCGACTGTGTTTAACCCGGTTATAACTGCGGGGGAAAGATCTGCAGTATTTAACCTCTTATTATTGTTATATGTTGGGTTATTTCGTTAAAAGGACGGTCTCGGTTGGAATAAAAATTAAAAGGAAAGAACAACCAGTCCAACGAAAATACACAGTAAATTCAAGCACGCAACTCGTGTCGCTAATTTGTTGTATGTAGCAACGACAAACTTAACAGATACAGGTGAGCATGCACACAAATAGGCCTACTGTAACTTTAATTCCACTCATATCTCTATCCATTGGTACTTACTGTTTTCTAGGATCATTTCATTATTTATTAAAATTTGTTGGCGGGGCATAGCGTTTTGTTGGGGCTGTGGCAAACATTCAAATCACCAAAACGTAAGCACGTTACACAATAGTGTTTCCAACACCTAGGGAAAGGTTACAACGTCGTGATAAACATACGTGACTTTCAAACAATTAATTCCGTCTTAAAAACAGTTCACGGTTAAAACGTATAAATTTCACACGACAGAGATATCACAACCGTATACTTACCTGAGCACAAAATACAAATTCTTTCAACTGTGAAACCGCGTTACAAAATATTGGACACTTCGAACTTAAACGTTTATTACTTACTCAAATACAAATCGGGGCGTGGCGGGTATATTGCTGGGCAATGGCGAAAGTCGAATAAACATAAACAAAAATCGTAGGGCTTTGGTAATCACTAACAAGCAGTTTAATTGTTGCTACAAAGTGCAAAATATTCTGCTACCATCATGAAAGCATTTTTATGTGAGTCTTCGGCTCACTATAAGGACAGCTTTTTTCCCCCGTAAAATAAATAATATTTTTTAATATTTTACTTCAAATAAACTTCCTTGATTTAATTGTCATATGGCTTTGGTGTCAGCCTGCGAATGGCAGACGTACAGTATTTAAACAGCCTTATTCTCTTACTCTCTAAATCTGAATCAGTTACTTCAATCAGTAGGATTATTTTACTGGTTCTTCAGTATATAATGTGTTATCTACTGGCAAATCACAGGAATACACTGAGGTTTTACTGCCAGACCATTGCAATTTACTAGGAATCAGTATAAATAACTGCTCAATCAGTAAATACCAGCAATTAAAATGATGAGTAGAATTTTAATTATTCAAAGGGAACAGCTTCAACAGATGTGCAGTCAAATCGCTTATTTAAAGATATGGAGCCAAATTAACTGTGGTTCTTTTAGAGTGTAATGGCCCCATCAAGCGACATTATCTCATCTCGCGAAGATAGGAGGTTGATGTTAAACTGGAAGATACATGTGCGCACGTAGTACATTTGAGGTTTAGACTGCGCAAAAATATTGCCGCTACATTCAGGTTTCCCTAGTTCGAGCCCATCGCACGGTACAACCTGCTAGAGGCTACAGCGGCGAGCCAGGGTGTGTTTGTTGCATGCGCGATAGATAGGCCTGCTCGCGCTCCGAAGAGTGCAGTTTGTTTTGCCAGCTGCAGCAGGGGTAATCGCTCAGTCACGCGGGAGCCATGCGATGAACCACCATCTCTCCGGAGTGGCGTAAACTCGTGAACTTTTCCGCCTCGTAACTCTGTCACGACGGCATCGCGGATTTGTTACGTCTGGTTTTCCCTATCTCCACGCCCCCTTATTCCTCTGAAGGCAAGGGGGGTCAGAGTGCATGCCCGCCGACTGGGAGGTCGCTGTTTCGAACCCCACGTGGGGCGTGGATGTACCGCGGTGTTTGACATATAAATCACTATTTGCGCAAGCCACCTTCGTCCTGAGACTGTTTGGGCCTGCGGTTATGTGCTTGCCTCGAACTTGAGAGGTCCTGGTTTCCAACCCAGCAGGAAGGTTTTGTTTTGCGACAAGAAAATGTGTAAAAGATTTACACTTTGAGAACTATTCTGGTGTCTAGCTCGGCCAATACTAGTGCGACAATTCACGCTCGACTTCACCTATAATATATAAATTCTTTGTTTTCGTGTTATAATTTCAATTTCAGAAAAATTACTGATAATTTTTCATTTCAGAAAATTTGCATTTTAAGAGTTGTTTAATAATTTTGTGTCTTATTTTCACTTTATGTTAGTTGCTGACTCCAAAACAGCAGAAACGTTGTCATAAAATATAAATATGTTATTGACTTTTTGCAACTAGCAAATAGCACCTGGTGAAATTTATGCACATAAATATTAAACAACTCGTAAAACGAAAATTTTATATAATAAAATTTTTTCAATAATTACTTTGAAACCGAAATTGTAACACAAAAACCAATAAGTTCTGCAAAAAAAAAACATGAAGTCGAGACTTGGAGACAAAACTCCTACCCATATGCTTTCATTGCTCCCCTATTTTAGATGTTGGTTTTTTAGTAAGACGTTACATCTGTTGTAATACATTGAACATAAAATTTAACGCAGCGGATTTAATGTCGTGTTACACAAGACAGGACACTTTTATTGATACACAGTCAACTCGCCAGTCTGTTGGCTGACAGCTAGCCAGTAATGAGATGTGTGGCAAGCGTAGACACCTCCTGCGTGGCGTGGAACAATAGAACGGAGGTGAGTGAACATACAGAGACAAACATGACTGGTGCTCGTCTAGTGATGTGTGCAGACAACACGCCACTTACTTGTGTTCATCGCCAGTAAATGTTCACTCACTTCTAAGTGGTTAATATATACGACAACTGAGAAACGGTTGTCGTCATTAAATTATTCCCATTCTTGCTTTGCNTCACTTCTAAGTGGTTAATATATACGACAACTGAGAAACGGTTGTCGTCATTAAATTATTCCCATTCTTGCTTTGCCTTGCCACCGATAGGGTTTGCGGAGCATGGAGGACTCTATTAAATAAAAGCGATGATATTACTTTTGTAATTTTTCTAAAGCACTAGACGAATGCACATAGCTAGGTCATTCNCTATTAAATAAAAGCGATGATATTACTTTTGTAATTTTTCTAAAGCACTAGACGAATGCACATAGCTAGGTCATTCAGAATGTACTACTTCTCACTTTATTACAGTCCTCATTGAATAAGCAGTAAATAAAAATACATTTTCACTTAATTGAATAAATGAATTTGTCTTATATTAAAAATTAAACAGCACTTTACATCAATCAGAGTGCACAAATGGCGCCAGTTTCTCGTGAACTACTCCCAACTTCACTCTATCTGCTGGTGGATGATAACAACTACAGTACTCTTCTGGGAGCACCCCGATTTCACTCGACAGTAGCTTTGAGCGCACAGGTCACTCTCCACGCTGTCCATAACAAAAGACTAAAGATGAGTTAAATGAATTTTCGTCTTCTGTGCACATCATTAACATTGACTGTCAAAGTCACGTCATCAACAGTCAGCGACTTGTTTTCTACATTTAAATTTTCGACAACCCTAAAATATTTTTATCAACTTCAGTCTATTCTAGTCGTATTTATACTACGTTAAAGGAAGTGCACAGACATCTTAAAGCACCTACATAAGTAGTGTTCTAAACTCAGATACTATCCACGTTGTTCTTGATAGTGCTGTTGGCAGAACAGTAGTCCAATGTTGGAACATGGCCAGTGAATAATGCGCAGCTGGGACGAGCACTCTACCCGCTTTCCCTCCACTCCCGCAACACAGACGCAGGTCGCCAAATCACAAGAAACTACCGCACACACTAGAAGCTGCCTTCGGCGAGGGCAGGAGCTGTAGGTATACCTGCGCTCATCCTTTCTAGAATATTCTGAACATACAAACGCCCGCAGATGGGCGTGATTTGGCATCGAGACACTTCTGAATGGAAGAGGCAATCCCCGATCTTCTCAAAGAGGTTAGTCACCACCAGATGTGAGCTCCCCTCATGACACCGCGCAACCTCTCATTCCACGACGGAGTCGTATTTTTTCAACATCACGAGTCACATGCACTTGCTGACAAAAAAAAAAAGAACTTTCAGGCCTCGACACCATATAAATTACTTCTGCAGAAACATTACTTCATGTTAAAATTGTGTACCACAGTATCACAAATACTTTCAATCACGTCGGTTATAATAATCTTGTAAACAAACACACAAATGGTCTCCTTTAAGTGGGTGGCGCATAAGTGCGTCGCAAAGTTTTAGTTAAAACACGTGACTCGAAAACATTAGGATATTTTGTAGTTGGGCCTGCACACGTGAAGCATTTTATAAATGTTTCGTGCACAAATACAAGCTTCAAGGTCTCATTTCAACTCCAATGATTAGTGTTTAGCGTGAAAATGGCTAAAGCTGTTATTTTTTGTTTCAGAAATAGTTTTAGCTGCTACATTTTCCATGCAGGAACTTCGAGTTGTCTCAAGGCACGCACCATACATTTATCTTAATCAGCGTGCCATAAACATGCAGGGTCACAGTTTAAAGTCACGTTAAGACTAGTCGCCGACGGAAAGAGCGCTTTGCGCGTAGAGGCGATGAGGAAAGTAGTGAGTAAGTCGGCCTTAAAGCCAGCGCGTTTCGAGGCTTCAGAATAGCTGCAGGTAGGCCAAAACCTTAATACAATAGCTTCCGAGAAATTCATCCATACGTTTATTAACAAAGTCTTGAAGTTTCCTCAGGTAGGTAACGTATATTACAGTGGAGCTCATTTAACAATAAAAATAGGAGCATGTTTAGTGCACGTCCAAAACAAAACTCGATTTTAATTATCATTGTCCACCAGCAGACATTTAATGTAATTTTAAACGAATTTATACATGAATTCCTTTAAAACGGTGGGGTTTAAGGAAATATTGCAAAGATACGTTTTATTTTAAAACCTGCTGGAATATAAAAGTTCTTTAAATACAATTATAATTCTAAGCAATGAATTTTAAAGCAAAATAAAGGTGAAATATCAGTTGATCATAAAAATATTTTAAACGCAGTAACACGTTTTGAAGCGGAGGTGTATAGTTCTGTTTTTAACATTACCATTACATTCAATGCTCCAATTCAAATAATTTTTTTAATGAATACATTAAAGCTTGTTTCAGCGAAACTTTAAACGTTAATGTAATCCTTCAGGTCATAGATTGTGTAGGCCTATTAGTTTTCGACTTTTTTTCCGTGAAGAATATATATCCACCAGTTGTCGGGTTATCAAGATATACAGTACTGTGTATTCTTTTAAACAATTATTACTATAAATCGGCAAATTTTACGTTATTTTTCTTCAATTAAAACTTTACAGTACTGCATATACCCGAGCCAATGATGTAGAAGCCACGGTGGTGTAGTGGTTAGACTACTCACCTCTCACCTAGTCGAACCAGGTTCGATTCCCAGCGGGATCGCCCCGGATTTTCGCATGTGGGAATCGTGCCGGTCGGCGCGTTTTCTCGGGGTTCTCCCGTTTACCCCACCCTTGCACTGCGGCGCTGCTACAGAATCAACTCGTTTCACCCTCATCGGCTCTCAAGACCACGATTTAAAGAGCCGGCCAAATCTCTTCACGCATTCACTCCACCATGGGTATGATCAATTTATTCATGCGTTGGTCAAGTGAAACTGTGAAATGATTAGAAAAGTAAACATTTTACAAATGTGCTGGTTCTGACATTTTAACGTATTGAAAAAAATTCCGAGAACAAAAGAAATCACTTCAATACTCACAAATGTTTACTTAGCACATTAAATGCATCGTTAAGACATGGAACTGCCTTCCCTCCGTCGTGAATAACTTTACTCGGCTTAGGCCAGTCTGTGTGCCCGTTAAATTATATACAAGTAGGGGCAGTGACATTTTTCACAGGTTTATTACAAAAGTACTCAGTTAACCTTGAACAGCGTATAAAATTCTTCTGACAGGCAAATATGTATGTGCGTGGAACTATAAATGAATGTGGTGTGTTATCGGTTTTATATTCCCTGTGTTTATTAACTACAGATTTTTTTTTTATTCAGCTGTTTTTGCGTAGTTATATTTTATTGTCGCTTCAATTTTTTTGTTGGCATAAAAACTAAATATGAATATCCTTGAAGAACGTGATGCCAAGTTGTAGTAGTTAATGGCGACCACTCAACAAATGACAGTCTGTCGTGATCCAGAAAAAAAAGGAACGCTCTCCAAATCGCAAATCACGACGTAAAGACGTCGCTGACTGAAAGCAATTTCGGAACGCAGCCCTGAGGGGGCTCAAGCGAGCGCGCGACTGAATTATGTTTACAACTCACACGGTCTCGTAGCGAAATTATCATGTGTCGCTGGTGGGGCGGAAATAGACCAGGCTTGCAGGACTTTCCTTCTTTTTTTTTCCACTCCCGACTACGGAACGACGTCGAAGACACCTTCAGACAATGAACTAGATTGTCTGGCGGAACAAATCTGGATAGTCATCACGCATCGCGAGTATGAAAAACAACCGCGAGACTGCAGAAGAATTTTTTATAAGGCCCGAAGAGCAAAAATATTCGTGTCCTTGAATCGACTGACACAGAGTTGAAGCTGTCAAGCCGGTATTCGCCCGAGTAAGGGGGATAAAAAAATACGGGCCACTTCCTGTACAGCAGGAGCCGGGTTTGAAATATTAATGGGTTGATATCCAAGTCCGAATATAGCTTCGGCTTTGATGCTATGAATATTTGCTCACTCCGTCTGGCTTCTGGTGCATCGGGTATTGATTCGCTGTCTCGAGTGATATGTGAAATAAGCGTATAAGAACACCAAAGCTTTTAGGCTTGAAGCTGACGACTTCGATAAAAAGTGGTCGGAAGACTTTTTCCATTCAGCGATAAAGAGATCTTCGCTTTCCGTATTATCTGAGGCTTCATGTTCAATTACTAGAGTAAGTGATTTTTCGCGAATACATTTGAGTGCATGGCAGACATTAATGCTACAAGCATTAGAAGCTATAAGGTTGAGAAGGCGTTTTCATATTTGACCGGGCCACTCAAATTCCGGCAACATCGGCACGGCTCCTACGTGATTCGCGTGTAGAAAATTAACACGTGTCGAAAAGTAATTCTGCCAATTAAGATATGTAAACCACCTTAGTGTGTTTTGAAATATAACTTGTCTTGAAAACATTTCGCGAAATTTCACTACCCCTACCATCAATTACCAGAATAACACAAACATTTCTTACCGTGGAGTAGGTGTATGCTGGTTCGGAACTCACTGTTATCACTTTTCGTTGTCTTTCGTTGTTCATAACCGTTCCACGTAAAACTAAAATTAACAATATTTTTTTCCTCAATAGGATAGGTTTCAAACACATGTTTGGACTATATTCGAGTGACAAGGGCGACAACAAACTAAATGCGAGTAACAGCTAAATTTTGGAAGTAGTTTACGTCACAGATATGTTGCAGATGAAATCTAAGTGTAACCAAGTTGAAGCATTGGCACAAATAACCTGTTGTACAGAAGCGAAAGTGGCGATTGAGTCCCACATGCTATCGCACATCTTGACTATAGGTTCTGGCGCCATAGCAACTTGGCTCAGAGAGCTTATTTTATAAATACACAGGAGTGAAATGGGATAGCATTTCCTTTGATGATTGACTGCGCGAGTCTCTGGATCTAAGCCTTTTCTCTGATCGTCGAAAGATTCTCTGGTGTTGAAGCTGCCACATGACAAGTAAGTTACTAGGCTCTGATTGGTGCACGGCGTTGTGCTGTGTTTTTGGCCACCGACGCCATTTTGCTGGTGGCCACTGTAAAACGAATGTTTTGCATCTGTTTTCTTAAATATTCTCGTGGAGCAGAATTAACCTTCCCATTCAGCACCTACCGCCAATCTGCTGGGCCACAGTGGTGCAGTGATCAGACTACTTGCCTCCCACCTAGGCGAATCAGGCTCGATTCCCGGCGGGGTCGCTCCCAGATTTTGGCATGTAGGAATCGTTCTGGAAGAGGCCACTGGTAGGCAATTTCCTCGATGATCTCCCGTTTTCCTCACCCTTGCATTCCGGCGCTGCCCCATACTCGCATAGCTTCATCCTCATCGGCTCTCAATACCAATATGTTAAGAAGCGCCCAGATCTCTCTCCACGAACGGAACCTGTAAGAAACGACGCACGGCATGTCACAGTCAATCAGACACGCTGCATTTTCAAAAGCTATNACAGTCAATCAGACACGCTGCATTTTCAAAAGCTATATTTTGCTCACGGATTTAACTTTTCCAGACAGGCTTTGATTTATGATTTCTGTGTGTCGCATATAAGAATTTTTTGCTGCGTGCTGAACTTAAGCCGATATGGCATTTTTTATGTTCCCAAAACTGAACTGTAAGATTTGTGTTCTNATATTTTGCTCACGGATTTAACTTTTCCAGACAGGCTTTGATTTATGATTTCTGTGTGTCGCATATAAGAATTTTTTTGCTGCGTGCTGAACTTAAGCCGATATGGCATTTTTTATGTTCCCAAAACTGAACTGTAAGATTTGTGTTCTCTAAGAATAACGCACATCACTCATAATCTAGAACATCTGCACGGTTTACGAATCAGTAGAGGGGCCTGCAATTTTCGCGTCATTATTTGCCACCAAGATAAACGCCACAGTTCTGTGTATACGACTACAGCTGCCGCCCTTTATTCATAGGTAACTGTCTGAGTGTGAAGCAGTTTCCCTTCTGACTGTGCTGCACGCGATTCGCTCACACCAATATTAAATGTTTAGTGCATACGCAAACATTTTTAAAAGTATGACATGTCCCCAAATAATATCGCGAAATTTTCGTTTCTCTACGAATCAGTAACCCACGGAGAAGGTCATTGCAAAATATTATAAAAATTAAGATTTAGCCTTTTTTCTCATTCTTACTCTCTTATGCATTTAAAGACTGAAAACAGAATAAAATTACTTTGAAATTTACACATGTAAATCTAACATTTTTAATAAACGTTAAGACGTGGAACTACTTTTCCTCCGTCATTACCAACTTTACTGGGTTCATGCCAATCGCTGTGCCCATAAAAATATATGGAGGTAATGGTAGTGACGTTTCTCAAAGGTTGATTTCAAAAGTGCTCACTTTACCGTGAACAGTCTATACCTGCAATAACTAATGTTTGCCTTGCTATCCTTGAGCAGCGAGCGGCATAATTTCACTGACAAAGTTACGATCGTAGTTACGCTGGCACTAACTAAAGAGTAGACAGGTGTCTACATGAAATATTATTATGTCGTTTATAACGATCCGACGTTTAATCTCTCCACGAGGTGGCAAATACTAAAGAATTGGCGCGTACGGAAAATTTACAATTGGAAGCTACAAAACATGTAACATTTATCATAAAAAACTATTGTCTTTATTAAGGCTGTAGGCGTCATCTGCCCACCTTACTACTGATACGAGTTTTGGGAACCGGTACTTCTCTTTACCGTGCCTCGCGAATTCAATTCCCGTAATCCTGTCAGAACCACAATGAAAAAAATTATTTATTAGCGGCTACAAAAACTGTTTGGTTGGTGCTTTCCAAGGCGAAATTTTGTTGTTGACAAAACCAGATTGTACTGCGCAATAACACGTATGTTGACTATTACTAAAGCTATTTAGTGCTCATTAGCATATTTGTTTATCGATTGAAAAAACCTTTATTGGCTGCCACCAAATATTTAGTTGGCATTTAAACCATTCATGTTATCTGCAGCAAAACATTTGGCTGCGACTGCAAAACTACAAACCGTTATATTCTGCGCATGCACTCTGGCATATTCGAAGTGGCAACCTTCTCTTTGGCGACGACTCCATATTTGTCTGTGTTCGGTTCTTTGCATGAGGTAACGAAATAATTAATGAGGGATAGTCTTAAGTACTCATGAACGGACTATATCATTATTTTATTCTAAGTAAGTAGATGTTACACGTAAATGATTCCAGAAAAGTAACTTTGCACGAGATGAGGTGTGTAAGCCTTGCCATATGTGCCATTTATTAGATTGCTTTAACGTCGAGCAAGGTAGTGTAATGGTAACACGCTGTTCTCGTAGTTGANCCATTTATTAGATTGCTTTAACGTCGAGCAAGGTAGTGTAATGGTAACACGCTGTTCTCGTAGTTGAGAGTTCCAAGGTTCAAAACCCACTCATGGCGATTGCAAATTTAGCATTTGATTATTGTCAGACCGCAACCCGCTAAACACCTTTGTAAGCCACGCTGATCAATATTGCTGCCATCGGCTTAACATTTTCCCTGAGACTAACGAACACGTTATTGCCTACAAACACACTGAATTTATTGGTGACCAAAAACGTCTTTNCTACAAAACATGTAACATTTATCATAAAAAACTATTGTCTTTATTAAGGCTGTAGGCGTCATCTGCCCACCTTACTCCTGATACGAGTTTTGCGAACCGGTACTTCTCCTTACCGTGCCTCGCGAATTCAATTCCCGTAATCCTGTCAGAACCACAATGAAAAAAATTATTTATTAGCGGCTACAAAAACTGTTTGGTTGGAGCTTTCCAAGGCGAAATTTTGTTGTTGACAAAACCAGATTGTACTGCGCAATAACACGTATGTTGACTATTACTAAAGCTATTTAGTGCTCATTAGCATATTTGTTTATCGATTGAAAAAACCTTTATTGGCTGCCACCAAATATTTAGTTGGCATTTACACCATTCATGTTATCTGCAGCAAAACATTTGGCTGCGACTGTNATCGATTGAAAAAACCTTTATTGGCTGCCACCAAATATTTAGTTGGCATTTAAACCATTCATGTTATCTGCAGCAAAACATTTGGCTGCGACTGCAAAACTACAAACCGTTATATTCTGCGCATGCACTCTGGCATATTCGAAGTGGCAACCTTCTCTTTGGCGACGACTCCATATTTGTCTGTGTTCGGTTCTTTGCTTGAGGTAACGATATAATTAATGACGGATAGTCTTAAGTACTCATGAACGGACTATATCATTATTTTATTCTAAGTAAGTAGATGTTACACGTAAATGATTCCAGAAAAGTAACTTTGCACAAGATGAGGTGTGTAAGCCTTGTCATATGTGCCATTTATTAGATTGCTTTAACGTCGAGCAAGGTAGTGTAATGGTAACACGCTGTTCTCGTAGTTGAGAGTTCCAAAGTTCAAAACCCACTCACGGCGATTGCTAATTTAGCATTTGATTATTGTCAGACCGCAACCCGCTAAACACCTTTGTAAGCCACGCTGATCAATATTGCTGCCATCGGCTTAACATTTTCCCTGAGACTAACGAACACGTTATTGCCTACAAACACACTGAATTTATTGGTGACCAAAAACGTCTTTTTCTAGAGTACACGAAATACTGCAATTACAAAAAAAAAGTTGTTGGCAGCTCAAAATATTTTGTCAAGCCTATATTGACAAGAGATATTTGTGGTCGCCAACAAATTTTTTTTGGTCATCACTAAATGGTTTTTTTTTTCAGTGCTCAGATTTTGTTTTCGTATAACACATAAACTTAATATTTCCCCGCACAGTACTAATTTCAACTCCAGCTCATTTACCTTTAAAATGAGTCTCTAGTTAACAATATTAAACCCCTAACGTCACATCGGGCCACATGTAAGCACTGCGACGGTGAAGGGAAATNATCACTAAATGGTTTTTTTTTTTAGTGCTCAGATTTTGTTTTCGTATAACACATAAACTTAATATTTCCCCGCACAGAACTAATTTCAACTCCAGCTCATTTACCTTTAAAATGAGTCTCTAGTTAACAATATTAAACCCCTAACGTCACATCGGGCCACATGTAAGCACTGCGACGGTGAAGGGAAATATCGCAAACAAACTTGGCGAGTGTTATGTTGCCTCAGAATTGTAAGCGGTGAAAGTAAGATTTTAATATGGTTATAATTTCAGAAATGAAACAGAACTGTCGCGGTACTTTGAAAACAATATTTTACGGAAGAATAAATATCGCAAACAGAACGGCTACTTACAGCGATTTCTACTGATTTTGAAACTTTTCAACGAACACATTTATGTTTCAATAATAAAATTTGTGAATGTGCAACAACATATCGACTTTCATTTCCTCCATGAAAAAATATTTATATCGGCATACTCTGTATTATTTTTAAAAATTACAATAGACACGGACGGTTTACAATGAGAATCTATAACAACTTAGGAATTCCCTCAATGTTTGTTGGCTCTGAAACTTCTGGAACAACGTCATGCGATAGCTAAGTCGGTGATAACCTTTTTAAACTTCTCTTCATAAATATTTTATTCCAACGAAATCACCAGTGACTACCCATGCACTGGTAACCTTGCCTAACAATTTGTTTCCCCTCACAATGATATGTGGAAATGTTTTTCCTTATTTATAAATGTTTATCATCTATGTTATATGTTTGTTTCATTATTTCCTTGTTCTCTGGAGTTGTTTAGAGTTTCGTGCGGTTTTCTTGTGTGGTTCTGTGGAATGAAGGGCACTCGTTCCTTAGAAATGCCGACAAAATTAAGTCAAATAAAAAATTGTAAATAAATAGTGCAGCACGCAGCTAATCGTAATCAGAGAAGGGCCATTTCTGTCTGAATCACCTCCTCGCGATGTGGCTTCTCTTGCACTTGTCTAGTCTGCAACATTGCCGTCGGACATAACGCGTTTTCGTTTCCATTGTAGTTTTACGTGAGTAGACCTGAAGATACGTGAACGTGTAATGGAGTGATTAGTTGTGTGCTTGTGAGTGATTGTCTCGTTGACAGCGGGTTCATTACAGACGAACTGGTGGCTGGGAGCGCGAGGATTGCAGGAGGAAGTATCCACGCCACGTCCTTTAGTTCACAGCTTGGAATATACATTTTATTTAATACTCAATTTTCGTCTCTTCCAATGTTAGTTTTTCTTTTTGTTTTTTATATTTTTTTTAGCAGAGATTGCCCTTTTTATAGTCAGATACAATTACTTTGTTTTTAATTTTTTTTGGAAATTACTTCCCCCCCCCCTTTTTTTTTGCTAACCCTTCCAGTTACTGCGTCCACGGTCGTTGACATGTTGCATATGAGTGATACTAATGACGGGTACTGTACACAGCAAGACATCAGTGCACAACTCTTTGAGAGTCTTCCTCGTGGATAATCTGATTTGTGGAATTTTCTACTCCTCTTTGCATGAATGGGTATTGCCAATATCATCCAGCACGCGCACGTTGTTCACTGGTTGTACGGAAAATGCTGAACACAAGTACAGCACATACCAAACAATTAATTTTGCAACACTTTAACTCAGAAATTAAAGTGTGAACGAAAGGGGTTAATATACCAATATTCATGTTCGATTACCGAAAATGCGTGTAGAAGCACCAGTTTTCAGGCGTATATAGTTTCTGTTGGTGCGGTTTATTGAGCACTTCTTCAGGTGAAAAACTGGAAGAAAAATCACAGTAGGTTTTTTTTATGCGTGTTTTTAGTTTTTATTGTTTAGCTAGATCCACAGATATTGTTTTTTGCACTGTTTTTTTTTCACTTGTGTGGTGTTTTTCGTTTTGGTCACCGNGGTTTTTTTTATGCGTGTTTTTAGTTTTTATTGTTTAGCTAGATCCACAGATATTGTTTTTTGCACTGTTTTTTTTTTCACTTGTGTGGTGTTTTTCGTTTTGGTCACCGTGTTGTATTTTCTATTGGTTTGCTTTTGTTGTCCATCTTGTTTTGTAATAAATTGTTAGTCTTTCTCTTTGTCGTTCTAATTCTATACATATTTGTTTTCTATTGAGAAGGAAACAGCTTTTCCTAATTATCTATATGTGGTGTTGTGAAAAGGTTTCCTTCGTTTGTGTCTTGCTGAGTTCTGTGTGTACATTTTTATTTAGTATCATGGTAGGCAATAGACACAGTCCAATCANGGCCCCAGGCGTACATAACAATACTTGCCTGTTCTGTGGCATAAGCGTATTGAGTTGTTGATCAGCTGTTCGTGTTTCCTGTTGTCTCTTCTGGTGTCTGGTAGTTAAATGCCAGGCGCTTACATAATGTAAAAACATTCCGTTCATTCCGTTGTATCTAGTTACTATTAGGAACGAAGTTTCACAACTAAATATAAATAATTTTATAAATTCCTTATATCCTAAATTATAATGAAGCACCAATTTATTTGTTGTACTCAGCTTGAAGTTAAAAAATTGCGGGTGAAAAAAATTTATGAATGTTTAAAAATACCTTTCAATGCTTGGATCGGTTTACCACCCAGTCCGAGTATAATCAGTTCGTAAGATGGAAAAAAAAGCGAATATTTAAAAAATTGCGTTCATTTTTGTGATTGATTATTTACGCTAGCTACCACCACCTCCCTCCGCCTGCTTTTTTCTACCATTATCTCTATCTTATGCCGTTAACGGCTATTTGACCACTTTTGACAGCCCTGCCTATGATCCAATTGTCTGCCTTTCCTTCCGCCATATTGACAATAAACATGTCTAAAGACCCGATCATTTTATTCATTTATCGATCACCTGAGAAAGTGTAAGAAATTTAATACGCGTAGCTGCGGTGGCTGAGCGGTTAGCGGACTCGCCTTCCACCAAGGCGAACCGGGCTCAATCCCCGGCCGGGCCACTCGAGGATTTTCGTATGTGGGAAACGTTCCGGACGATGCCGCTAGTCTGCGTGCTTTTCTCGGGGATCTCCGGTTTCCCCCGCCCCTTCATTACTGTGCTACTCCATTCCTAAATCACCCTTATCGGTTCTCAAGACCTCCCTGTTAAAAGCCGCCCAAATCTCTTCACTCACTTCACTCACTTACTTAAATATGGCACATGTACGCCGATATTCGCCCTCATGTTCACATAGCTTACAAAACGAAATTACATAATTTCATAATTTATAAAACTTATAAATACAATTTTTTTTTAGCAATTTTTGAACATGGTAAAATTTTTCCTGCTTCACTGCCAACTTTAGAGAAAACTTGAAATTCAGCATGTCCGTTTAAATCTGTGCAATTATGTGCAGATTTTTTTTTATTTGTTAATTACATAAGTGCTTAGTTTAAGATTAAGCAGGCTTCGAGAGTTATGAACATGAAGTAGGATGTGGCTGCTTCTTACTGGGCTTTGTGTGAATTTGTTTCGAACAACTTCTTGTCCATTTCATAATAGCAGCAGTCTTGTATTATTAAAATATCGTGGCATTTTAGGCCAGCTTTTATTCTCAGTGCCAATTGTTTTTCTTGCATCGATTGTTTGCTTTGCAATAGACAACACTTTTTGAGTTGAATACTTAGACGCAAGAAAGTAATTATTTCGTTTTTAACGAAAAACATTTTAAAAGTTTTTAAAGACTTTAAACAAGATCTGCAAGTTTAACGTAACAATCTATAGTTCACAATAGTCATGTAATGCTAATTATGCACCACCATAAATGCGTGTTTCAGAACAAATTATGAACTAACTTGTGTATTCTGATATATAATAAAAGGAACCAAGTGTACTACTCGACAAACATGTGAAACCGCAGATAACATTTGAACCACAAACTCTTTCCATCTCCTCCACAGAGAGGGAGCGAGACAGAGAGAGAGCGAGAGAGAGAGAGAGAGAGAGAGTTTATAGGTGCTGAATGTTCACATTACATTGGACCCTGAACTAGGGTTACCAGACTTCCGGCAGAAAGAAGACATGCCATCCTCTTTAAGAATTTTTTATGCGTCCTGAGTAGTATAGGGATGTTCCTTTTCGTGCGCGATTCGAGCCAGGAGCCATCCGCCATCTTGGATGACGTCACCTCCTGCTGTGTCATTCCGGTTGGCTGGTGGCCATTTTGTATAAACAAATTGCCCGTTTACCCCAAAAATCACTTCCGAAATAAATTATTTATAAAATAAAATTCACTTTTTTCACTAAACAATTTCCAAAAAAATGGAAATAAGAGGAAAGCGGATTTGAAGCTCCTCGAAGCAAGAGCCGGAAAATCCTCAGGCGAGCGAAAGGATTCTAGGCTCTTACTGGAATGAGCCACTTGATCCTCAGATCAGTAAAAGAGGATTCGAGGCTCCGAGCCAGGTCCAGCGGACTGGGGAGGATCAGTGGGCGTGGCCCCCTCGCCCGACCAACATTCCGCACCAGCCTTATACACACCCTCTTCCTTTACCATTCCTCCTCCCCCACACTTCTTCACCCTCACCACACACCATCCCTACCAAAACCCCCAGGCAATTATTAAACAAAAATTGAGGAAAAACCTAAAGAAAATCTAATAAATAAAAGAAAATATAACGTTACACTACCCAACCCATTGCTCATCCCACCACCATCACCTTACCCCCTCCCACCTGTATATTATTATAAAATCAAGAAAAATCGATAAAATTTTTTTCTAAAAACTAAGGAACAAATAATGCTACACTACACTACTCCTTTATCACCTCTCCACCAACTTAACCTCACACCTCTCCACCCCCAACCATTGGCAATTAATATAAAATCAAGAAAAAAAATTGAAAAATCGAGGAACATATAATGTTACCTCACCTTCTTCTCCACTCAACCCCCTCACCATAACCATCAACTCCTACCTACCCAACTTCCATCATAAAACATATAAAAATTATTTAAAAAATATATTCTAAAAATTAAGTAAAATCGTACATTGATGACTTCCTACAACCATATTGTTTGTTGACGACCTTGACATTGGCTTCAATATCCTTGAAAATTAAAAATCGAGAAAAAATTGTACTTTCACATATGTATATATAAAATAGGTATATACATAATTGTGNCCCCCAACCATTGGCAATTAATATAAAATCAAGAAAAAAAATTGAAAAATCGAGGAACATATAATGTTACCTCACCCTCTTCTCCACTCAACCCCCTCACCTTAACCATCAACTCCTACCTACCCAACTTCCACCATAAAACATATAAAAATTATTTAAAAAATATATTCTAAAAATTAAGTAAAATCGTACATTAATGACTTCCTACAACCATATTGTTTGTTGACGACCTTGACATTGGCTTCAATAACCTTGAAAATTAAAAATCGAGAAAAAATTGTACTTTCACATATGTATATATAAAATAGGTATATACATAATTGTGNTCCTTGAAAATTAAAAATCGAGAAAAAATTGTACTTTCACATATGTATATATAAAATAGGTATATACATAATTGTGCATAAAATAAATTTAGAGTAATTTTATATTTATGCATACATGCCTTAGAGAATATTAAAATAGCATATTGTTATATAAGTACCTGCGTTATTTATTCTGGGGTGAACGAGTATGTGGATTTCTCAGAGTGTTTCCAAATTTTATACATATAATTTGTATGGTAGAAGACCTTTTGTGAGCCCAAGCTGGGCTCTTAACTGTAAGATGAGCTGTCGGTATGCCCTCATTCTATCAATTTAGCTGTCAGGCGAGTTGACGGAACTCGTATTTGTTTTATACCAACTCCATTCGGAAAATATCAAATTTTCATCCAATTTAAAAAAAAAAANGGCGAGTTGACGGAACTCGTATTTGTTTTATACCAACTCCATTCGGAAAATATCAAATTTTCATCCAATTTAAAAAACAAATTTTCAATTATCGGTGTACCTACTACATGCATAATGCAGGATTTTGACTAATTGCGTGATTTGCCTGATCGACATTATTTATTAAAATATTTCAAGTACGTATTCCAATTTACAAAATTATTTTTTTCATTTAATTAAAAATTCGTACCTATAGTACAATAGCACTTTATACAATACGTTTTAATTAAATTTATTTTTATTATGTACTTTTTAAATTTAAATTTCATTCTGGCAAATAAGGCAATCAGTAAATAAAACACACTTTTTTTTCACATGCACCTTTTTAATCAATTAATTTTATATACTACAAATGCAGTCGCAGATACCCTAGAAATAAAATACAATATTCTGTTGGTAACAGTCTTTTATACTTCTCGCTATTCGCACTCGTGTGATCATTGTGCGAAAATATCGTGTCGCTTATCACACCGACACAATGTGCAGGATGAGTTATGTAAGTAACTGCATGTTTGAGGACATGTACCGAAGTCACAAGTGATCTGCTTGCAGCAAACTTGGTATTGAGGTACTGATATCTACGTAGTGGTTCAGGCACAGACTCTCATGGCCCTGTTAGAGATTTAGGTACTGGAGCTAAAGAAGAAGGTAACTCTGGCGATGGCGTTATAGGTACCGCAACAAAAAAAATTTCTCCATTGAATATTTTGNTGAATATTTTCTAGACCCTATAATCAAAGAAGTCAATGGTACTGCAACATCTGTAGATGATCGTGCTGCACTGGTGGAAGTTGATGCTGAAAGTTATGTAGGTGTCACACATGAAGAAGTCTATGACACCATATGAATCTTAAACGATGGTTCTGCACTGGTGGAAGTAGATGCAACTAGTCATGTGGGCATCTCAGCAAAAGAAGTCGATGGCACTGGTACAACATGAAGTATCTCACTCGAAGAAGAAATCGATGGCGAAAAAACATTTGTGGGTAATATCCACTCCACTTTAACGGAACTGGTCATAGTTTACCTAGTGTAGAAGCTAGTCGAGACATTCCACCTTTTATGTCAGCTGTTGTCAAACTAAGTCTCTCAGCCAACCCCCAAAGTTGCCTATAATATACATGTATGCAAGCCGTATGATGTAATTTTGACATTTAACCTATCATATTACACCAATAAGACATTTTTCGGACATCGACCAGCCAATCACCGAGTTGCCATGTGATTGCAGCTGGCCAAACACATGCAGACATTCAGACATCACATGCAGGATTCAGTCTGCAGAAGACAGTCTTTCAATAGATCTTTCCATCAATTTTTACAATATTTCGCAATATTTCCATAAAAATTTCGCATTCTTTTCATCAATCAGTTCCACAATCGTTCCACATGCTCCACAATTAGATGTAATTTAGGGATAATTTGCGGAGCAGAAAAGGTTGTTTAAGGGTAATTTGCGGCTAGAGGGGTCATTAAAGGTCATTTGTGGAGCAGTAGGGGTCGTTTAGGGGTCATTTGCGGAGCAGGATGGGTCTTTAGGGGTAATTTTAAGAGTAGTAGGGTCACATCCAACTTGGTTTCTTGTATTCGGTACGCAACATTTCCTCGACGATTTTGTACGTTTTTAATGATTTCTTGCGATTTTTTCTTCATTTTGCTAGTTGACAGCCAATGGGGCTAAGGTTATGGCCGCCAACATTCAACATGGGTGCCGGAGTCAGTCACATAATACCTATGCCCGACGACTTTTTTTTTTGTTCATTATATTTTTTTACATTTTTTCTTGATTTATTAGTATAAGATCATTGGGGTTAAGGTCACCAGCACCCAACATTGGTGTCGAAGTCAGTACTGTAATATGTTTCAGAAAGTTTATTAGTTTCTTTCGATTTTTGGCAATTTCTTCTCGATTTTTAACTTTCAAGGTTAATATGGCCAATGTCAAGGTCGTCCACAACAAACATAGTTGTTGGGGTCATTAATTTAAGATGTTCCTTAATTTTTCAAATTAATTTTTTTGCAATTTTTTTTCTGATTTTTATTTGGGATGTTAACTAGGTAGGGGTTGATGGAGTTAGTGAGGGGGCGGAGGTGGGGTAAACTGATATGTTCCTCGATTTTTAGAATTTTTTATTTTCTTGATTTTATAATAATTGCCATTGGGGTGCGGGTAGAGAGGTGTGAGGTTAATGTATAGGAGGTGAGCAGAGGGAATGGTAGTGTAGCGTGATGTTCCTAGATTAAAAAATACATAATAGATTTGTTTATAATAATTGCCAGGGGAGGGGGTGGAGAAGGCGTGAGGTGAGGGTGGTGGGATGAGCAATGGGTAGAGACCTGAAGAATTCGCGTATTCATTTTAGGACAAACTAGAATTCAAAACACGTAAGTTTATATAACTTAATACATTGGCCCACGCCGTATTTGACACTTCCTGGAGAATGCTGGTCCAACCGTCGCCTTCCATTGTGACAGCAAGCAACCAATGTGCAGTTGATGTCGGCATATTTGTACATAAGACTGTATAGTCTAGCCTGCAGGTCATTGAACTCACGATTTTTTCCGGTCTCCAGCAATGGGTAGGGTAGTGTAACGTTATATGTTCAATTTTTAAATTTTGTTTTCGAATTTTTGCATTTTTTATTAGAATTGCCGGGGGTGGTGGTAGGGATGGGGTGAGGTTATGGTGAAGAAGTGTGGGGGAGGGAGAGTGGTGGAGGAAGAGGATGTTTCTTACTGATCTGAGGATCAAGTGGCTCATTCCGATAAGGGCCTTTGGAGGGAGAGTGGTGGAGGAAGAGGATGTTTCTTACTGATCTGAGGATCAAGTGGCTCATTCCGATAAGGGCCTTGAATCCTCTCGCTCGCCTGAGGATTTTTCAGCTCTTTCTTCGAGGAGCTTCAAATCCGGTTTCCTCTTATATATATATATATATATATATATATTAGTTTTTTGGTGTAAAAAGTGATTTTTTGGTCAAATAATTTATTTTGGAAGCGATTTTTGTAGTAAAACAGGCCACTTTTGTCTATGCAAAATGGCCGCTGGCTGATGACACAGTAGGAGGTGACGTCATACAAAATAGCGGACGTCTTCTGGCTCCTACCCATGAATCATGGGTAGGGACATCCGATTTTCGCGAAAAGATTTCACGACCAGTTGAATTTCATAACACTGTAGCTCAGATCAATATCCGTGATTGGATGATCTAGGTGTTTCGGGTTTTAGGTGTCTGCCCGCGAATCACACACGAACAGTATCGGAGTAATTCTGATTGGCCAGTCAAGTAGGAAAATATCCCCTCACCGATGCACGCTGCCAATAAGCGAAATAAAATTGCTGGTGCACTCTAAGGTATTTAAATCTAGCATGTATGGAAATCTTTTCTCGAAATTCGGGTGTCCCTAATCTTGCACCAAAAAGAACATTCCTATACTACTTACTGGCCTCCCGGACTTTTTGTGCTGTCCAAAAATGTGCTGCTCTTTTCATTTGTTAATCGATAGTTTTTGTTTACAAATGTTATNCCGGACTTTTTGTGCTGTCCAAAAATGTGCTGCTCTTTTCATTTGTTAATCGATAGTTTTTGTTTACAAATGTTATGATTTTATTAGTTATTTTGTGACCAAATTCGTTAAATATTATGTGTCAACATTCACTTGGTTATTCGTATAAAAACGTCTGTGTGTTCTTAGATAAACCATGTAAATTATGTTTACGGTAACCTCCCTTCCCCTCATACAATTTTATTCCTACATAGNTGTGTTCTTAGATAAACCATGTAAATTATGTTTACGGTAACCTCCCTTCCCCTCATACAATTTTATTCCTACATAGATTCAATCAATTTTGACACTGCAGTGTGTTGGTATTGAAATATTATTTATAAAATGTTATTGGTAAAACTGTTGTATGCTTACAAATTTTTCCTGGCTTAGCCTTGATATTTCATGTTAACTGGTACCATGAAGATTACTTGATTTCATTAATTGAACAATACAATTGGTTTCATTTATGTACTGGATATTGTATTTAAAAATGTTTCAACATTATTATGTTTATTTAGATTAAACCGTATCCGAAAAAAGAAAAAACTGTTGTGTATTTTTCTTTAGTATACCTATAAAANTTATGTTTATTTAGATTAAACCGTATCCGAAAAAAGAAAAAACTGTTGTGTATTTTTCTTTAGTATACCTATAAAATTTTTTGGCGGTAAAGCTTTTTAATAAAATGTCCGTTTCCAAAGTCAATATCCTCATTTTATAACCTGAGTGTCTTGTAATCCTGCTCCGAACCTTTCTTAATTATCAGTTCATTAGCTTCAAGGTCACGCAGACAGTTTGGAAGCAATACGTGCACATGGGTCAGATGCAAAGTGAAGATATTCCTACCTGCGCCTACCGTCAGTAATAAAAACAGGAAAATCAAAACCTCACAGGACAACATACATGCCAGATTAGTAGAAAAAAAAGGGCGTGAGGCAAGAGAAATATATTTTGTTATAATTTTGCTTGATTTGTTGGTTGTTGGAATATGTTTATTATGTGAAGCACACTATCCTTTTCAACTCACGATCTCTCCCGCCCAGTTTCCCGCCTGGCAACTCAAAACTAAAGCCGGGTCATACTGAAGGCGACTGCAACGCTCATATAAAAGTATTTAACCTATTAAAACATTTAACATTTGACTTTATGTTTATGTTCCTTTTGCGAAATCGCCGATACACAGTACATACGCGAAGTTAAAGTTCAGACAACGTAAATCGGATTTGTAATCGTAGTGAAAATGTGAATCAAATTATACATCACCAAAGACTGTATTTTATGCTTTTGTTTATTAAAATAATGCATGGTATTAATACATATTTCTTTCTACTTAACCTCTAAGTTGATTCTTTACTAAATGACTGCATGAATTTTTACTTCAGTTTTCAAGTTTTCGAAATTGTAAAATCAAGCGTGCACGACTTTTAACTTCGACGGTAAGCTCCATAGAAAGCGACACGTCGAAAAGCAAACGGAAAGTAGAATTGTGAGGTTTTAAACAGTGTAACATACATAAATGTGTGATAAAGTCTGTTCATGATAAAGTNTTATGTTTATTTAGATTAAACCGTATCCGAAAAAAGAAAAAACTGTTGTGTATTTTTCTTTAGTATACCTATAAAAATTTTGGCGGTAAAGCTTTTTAATAAAATGTCCGTTTCCAAAGTCAATATCCTCATTTTATAACCTGAGTGTCTGGTAATCCTGCTCCGAACCTTTCTTAATTATCAGTTCATTAGCTTCAAGGTCACGCAGACAGTTTGGAAGCAATACGTGCACATGGGTCAGATGCAAAGTGAAGATATTCCTACCTGCGCCTACCGTCAGTAATAAAAACAGGAAAATCAAAACCTCACAGGACAACATACATGCCAGATTAGTAGAAAAAAAAGGGCGTGAGGCAAGAGAAATATATTTTGTTATAATTTTGCTTGATTTGTTGGTTGTTGGAATATGTTTATTATGTGAAGCACACTATCCTTTTCAACTCACGATCTCTCCCGCCCAGTTTCCCGCCTGGCAACTCAAAACTAAAGCCGGGTCATACTGAAGGCGACTGCAACGCTCATATAAAAGTATTTAACCTATTAAAACATTTAACATTTGACTTTATGTTTATGTTCCTTTTGCGAAATCGCCGATACACAGTACATACGCGAAGTTAAAGTTCAGACAACGTAAATCGGATTTGTAATCGTAGTGAAAATGTGAATCAAATTATACATCACCAAAGACTGTATTTTATGCTTTTGTTTATTAAAATAATGCATGGTATTAATACATATTTCTTTCCACTTAACATCTAAGTTGATTCTTTACAAAATGACTGTATGAATTTTTACTTCAGTTTTCAAGTTTTCGAAATTGTAAAATCAAGCGTGCACGACTTTTAACTTCGACGGTAAGCTCCATAGAAAGCGACACGTCGAAAAGCACACGGAAAGTAGAATTGTGAGGTTTTAAACAGTGTAACATACATAAATGTGTGATAAAGTCTGTTCATGATAAAGTNAACGGAAAGTAGAATTGTGAGGTTTTAAACAGTGTAACATACATAAATGTGTGATAAAGTCTGTTCATGATAAAGTGAGCACTTTTGAAACCACCCTTTGAAAAATATCACTGACCTTACCTGTATATATTTTAACGGGAACAGTGACTGGCATGCACCCAGTAAAGTTGGTAACGACACAGGGAAAATAGTGGTATGTTTTAACGTTGAAATAAAAGAACAACGTAGATATTTATGGAACATGAAATTATTTATTTTGCTCTCTTTTTATTAATACGTGTAAGAATCAGAATGAGCCAATATGTAAAATATTCACTTTTTCTAATAATTGCATAGTTTCACTTGACCAGTGCATTAATGAAGTAATCATACTTATGAAAATGTTAATTTTACGTATAGCGGGAGAATACGCAATGTTCTAACAGGTAGGTCTTAAACAGGATTTTCGAAAGTGCTCAGTTTCCCGTGAACAGCCTTTGGCAGTAGGTTCGTCCGTTGCCTCGGAGCCGTTGTCTCTTGGCCGGTTGTCGCACATCTGCAGTCCGCACTCAGCTCTGTAGTCGAGGGAGAGAGGCAGATCTAGGTCACGGCTGAGAGTGCACCCTCGACAGTGCCCTCGGACACGCTGCGCTGCGAGCCCAGTATGGGAGGGGGTAAAAAAATAGAAGAGGAAAAAGCATTCCGAGCGACACGACATAAAAAAACAGTATAAGGTTGCCTATTGTGGAATGTTAATTCTCATGCATCTGCAGCTGCATCTGCAATCGTGCCACAGAGACACTCGCGTATACAGAAGGGAGTGAGTGAAGAGATTTGGGCAGCTCTTAACGGGACTGCCTGGTTCGTCCTTCTCCATACCAACTTGTTGTGCAGGTTGCATTTTCGTGTGTGACAAGTTGCAGCTTACACAATTGCAGGTGAACTTTCGGAGAGTAACTCTAATGGATTCTAGATGCACAGAAATTGGTGGAATTTGACCCACAACCTGTCCCTTGGTCGTTCACAAAAAAAAAAGTTGAAAAGTAAGACATTTTACCGCTGTGCCTCCTCGCTCGGTTACGGCCACCTGCTGCTGGGCCCGTTGAATACGTGTATTGGTGTAGACCCAAGCATTTGCAATCCACACTAAGCAAGCTTGTTCTAATCCACCAAAGCTAAGTTAATTCATATGCAAGTTACTTAGCATCGAGACTGATTCGAAAGTTGCAAGAAGTTTGGTTCCCGATTCTCGCGTTCGTCGCAAATATGAAGCAAAATAATGACGAAATTTGTGCAGGCTCTGAGCGCTGCTTAAATTCAACAGTAAATGTTTGACTTTTATACAAAAACAGCACATCTAATTATTTCATCGTTATATGTTTGCAAGAACTATTCTGGTATTAATGACATGTGCAAACTGTTATATTTTTTTTTTNAATTATTTCATCGTTATATGTTTGCAAGAACTATTCTGGTATTAATGACATGTGCAAACTGTTATATTTTTTTTTTGTAAACACGTTTTGCAGATGACAGCAATAGCTATTGTTAACGTAGCACAAAAATGTATTATAAACNTTTTTTTTTTTGTAAACACGTTTTGCAGATGACAGCAATAGCTATTGTTAACGTAGCACAAAAATGTATTATAAACACACACATCAAACGTTAATGTCATTGCACCAGAACACTAAAATTTATAACGTAACACTCAATGACTTTAGCATAGACATCAATTTACATGCTGTAGTTGGAACAAGATTTTCCTTCAGAAATGAGGATGTAACTTATGCCAATACAGTATTGGTGATATCACCTCTTACTTAATAATTTTTTTAAGATAATCTAAGCAACAGTGACGTTGTGATGTATTAAATAAATGAAATGGTTATTTTTGTAGCAATTGCAGGTCCTTTAAAAATATTTTGGTTGATATAAAGAATTGGCTAGGTTACAAAGTTCATCAGGTTAATAATAAAAGTTAATAAAAACAAAGTTAGTAATACATTATTGCTAGTGTTTATCGCCCACTTATTTTAAATTCGTCAACAGGGAAACATGAATTCCCAGTACCTACAGAGAGAAAAATTTGGTTGTCATTAAGCCAGAATCAAAACTTTTTTAAAAAACCTTAATAATACTATATATCCAAGCATATTTTTTATTTTTGATGTATAAATTTTGAGAATAACTTTAAATGACTGCTGCTGAGCACAGCTGACGCTCTTCCACTCAGTCCCTCGCACTGGCCGGTGCTGCAGAGAAACACGCGAATCTCGCCCTTATCTGCGCCTCCTCCGTGCTCATGCAGCTTCTGCACATAAGCAGGAAACTCAAAAGCGCTTCCTGCTCGCTTCGTGCGGCCCAATAGCTTTGAAAACAAACTCATCACTCGAAAACTATCCACTCAAGTAATTTCAAAACCATGACGCAATGTCATATTTCTTTACAGAAAATTTCTCGACGTACAAAAAGGTAAAACAATTGTCTGTTGATTATTTTTCTGGACGTGTACAGGAAATAAAGTAGCAAGCGAGATACTTTTTTGTTTTAAGTAATGGATGGGTAATATGCGTGTAAAATGAAGAAGAAACGCCAAGTTATTTATATGCTACCTTTAAAACATTACCACGAGTGATTTTCTTGTTACGTTATGTAGAACTTCGAAAATATTTCATATGTATAGGAGAGTTGCACCTACTAACTTCCAGTTAAAAATGGTATAACTTGTTATTAGTTATTTTTAGTCTATAGCAAACATTATTATTAAACGCAAGAATCGCAAGTAAGACAAAGTAAGTATACTTCGTTACGGCAATTCACAAGTTACTTTCAATTTAAAATTATACTTGCCTTACCCAATCAAATTCACAATTACAGTTAAAATAAGTACGGGTATGTCATAGTTTGCCATAATTGTTGTCCTTTAACAAACATTTACACTATTCATGAACTTCTCGTTGAATATTACACATAAATTATACTTAACACAGATGTCTTCTAGATTTTAAACCTTTAAATACATTACTGATTATAATGGAAATGTTATCCTTTTGCGTTTTGGGATAAGGAAACTTAAACAAGTTATCGAATTATGAGTGATGGAATAAATACACGTACTAAATTTTTGCATCTGTCCATGACTTTGATCCATTCCGACCTGGCGTCCACAATTGTTTACGTAACGCACAGCACTGCACACTGCGAGGCTCAATGATCTTCTGGGCGCGTACATTATTAGTAACCTGTTCAGCGTCCTACTAGTCTAGGTAATAATTGTTTTAACCGTGAATTTATCTGGGTCTGGTAAGTTCCCATTTATGTTAGATAAATTGAAAAACGTTTCTTATTTTTCTTAAACCACCTCAATTAATGAAGCAAGTATTAATATCGCTACCATTCTGATTTAAGTTCAGAAATCTCAAACTCGAACTGTAACTTATTTTCTGGAAATATTAAATGTCTATAATTAATTTAACTCTTTTTCAGTGTTTTATTATCAGTACAGAGCTTTTAGTTTTATATTTACTTAAAAGTTACATGGTTACTGCACTTTGTAAAAACATTAAATGAGAAGTAGCTCTATAAAATGTTAAATCATTAGGATCACTCTTAGAATTATAGTAGTATACAGTTAATAACATTTACATATACGTTTGTTTAATACACTAACGCATTNAGGATCACTCTTAGAATTATAGTAGTATACAGTTAATAACATTTACATATACGTTTGTTTAATACACTAACGCATTCTGCGTCTCTATATTTTATTCGTCAGAACACACGCTCTGGCGAAGCTCGCCGGCGGACGACCGCAATAAGGATTAAGGGTTTTGTGGACGTGCCGGAAGAGGGACGCCAGGAGCCTCGCAGCTGCAAAGGTGCGCTACCAAAGGTTTCTGCACGTGCAACTGTTCCTGCACGTGCAGACGACATCCGGAGACAACGGAAGGCACCAGGGCGCGGACACAGCTGCATTTTGCAGCTGCCCAAGGGACACCGAGATCCCACCACCAGCTGCGTCTGTCCCGGGCTTGTACCGCAATAAACCATGAGAGCTTTTAGCGGACGTGCGTGCAGAACGGGACAATAAACTTCCAGGCCAGAACCAAGGGACGACGCCAGGCCGGCTGCGGACCACACGAGCAGCGGCCACGTGTTTTATGACCCGGGGGGACGACAAGCACCCCGGACCACGTGCAGAGACGGGGGAAGTTGAATATGGTGATGGACGCTACAAAACCACGTGAAGGGGGGAGCAACGGGGCAGTCAGTTGAGAGACGTCGAACCAGTCAGTCGGGGGACCTGAAGCGAGGCGTCCGGGTCGGAGCCGGACGAAGCCAGTGCGATGAACGAGTCAGTCAGTCAGTCAGTCGCGGATCGAGCAGTCAGTCAGTCAGTCGGAGTCAGTCGAGGATCGAGAATGCATCACGACGTCGACCTCAGTCGGAGGCCGTCAAGCGGGACGTGCGGCGGGAAGCATCTGAGAAAAGCCAATCCGACGTCGTCAAATGCAGAGTCCTGCGTGGCCCCGAGAATGAGGAACTTCAAGGCCAGGCGTCGGGACGCCCCACCAAGCCGCCAGCCGAGGGAAGACAGCGCAGCAGTGTCAGATAAGTAGTTCTACACCAAGTGTGAAGAATCTTCCCCCCCCCCACGACGCCAGTCGCGGCGTCAAACCATACGTAGCCTACATAGAAAAAGGGGAGGGGAGTTTTGTCTCGTGAGTTCATGTACCAGTTAACCTGTTCAAACAACAATAAAACTCGATTATATGAACTCACAAGTATAGTGTATGTTATTAGTAAATTGGACCTAGAGACAACAGTGTCGACGTATTTATACGCCCTATCACTGAGGGCTAGCATCAAGTTCTGGCGCCTCACGCCGCAGAGCAGAATCAATACCTACTTCCAAACTTCAGCATTTGGCAGGTATCAACACTCATAATATCATATACAAATCCGTGGAATTACAAAACTGCCAGAAAATTAATTATTCACTGATCACTGCTGCTAGATGTCTTTAAAAAGAACCGAAGAGTAAATGACGAGGTCACAAAAATATATTTTTCTATAGCTCATGTTAATGTCGTTAAAAATAATGCTCGAATTTTGGTTTCCATGTAAAATTCTATTATTTCAATTGCATATGAAACAATGAACTTTGATTATCTGGCACACTCTTACTACTTAAAAAGAAAAACGGTTGAGAGGTTTTTTTTTATTGTAATAATTAGTAATGCTCGACGTTTGCAAACAGAGAATAACAAATCAGTTACTTTAAATCTCTTAGGCACAAAAATATATATTAACTTAGACTCGATAAACATCGGAAAATCACAACCACGTATAAAAGAAAAAGGCTTATAGATTTCGCTGTTAACATACAAGAGAACATGATATGTTCAGTTTTACCGCATGGGCACACCGAATTTTGTGTAAAGTATAAAGGTTCGATTTTCTATGTTTCGAATTGATGTCAGATATAAAAGTTTCTCTGTCTTGCTTTTGTATTGAAACAAAATATAAACTATCGATGCCTACGTGACAAAGTGAGACAATTTTCTCGGGAACAGAAAGATACAAGGCAAAATTAACGAACCATTTTTAAATGATTGGTCAATTGTTAAGTGAAAGTAATTAAAATTTTTAAACCGCTGTTCTTAATATTTATGTGAGTGTGGCGTGGTTGGATGATTTTTAATGTGTGGCGAGAGTTCTGATCATTTTCAGTTCCACTACAGCTTCGATGTGTAAAAAAGTTTTGAATTTGGTTGCAGAGTATGAAATTTACTCTTATCAGCGCTGACATATACGTACTGTTCCAAATACGTTTTCCAGCTTCTCATGGACCAGTCAATTTTTAGAATGGAAACGGTCGTTATCTCTATGACTACCCTGCAAGTGTTTTTGTTAATAAAAGGATATACTGCCGCGTAGGACGGGGCAAAATGTGTCGCGTGGTGTTTTTTTTTTTGTAGAAATACAACTTGAAATGGTAAATTTGCAAATAACACCTGTTATGAAATCAGAAATTCAGGAGAAAATATTGTATTTGTAAAGGTAAAACTTTCGAACATAAAGTTTATGTGATCAAGTTGGGGTTTATAACAGTGTAGTTTCACTAAGAAGGCAGCTGTCTGTACATGCAAAAATGTTTCGCAAAATATACGTTGATGACCACATTGTAGCCCAGTAAATCTCACATTTTCGGTAAAAGAAATTTTTTTTGAGAAAGTGAGGGCGGGTGGATTAAGTGGGAAAGGGGGGGGGGAGAGAATTTTATACGATACACACTGGAAAAAAATTGTGACATTGAGGGGGAAGGGTTGATGATGGTTACATCCATAGCATGGGGCTCGTTTCAACTTCCGACCCGCCACTGGATGGAAGGAATACCTGAAGAAATAAGACCCACAGGGGATTACTCATAACTAGAAGTGTTGGGGAAAAGGTGCTCTCGCTCCTTGGACTGTGGTGACTCACCACGTAAAACCAGTGAGGCAGGTAACCAGCCGTCTTCCCAGCAATATCCTATTGGCTCTCTTGTAAAATGTGTCCCTGCACCATGGCGTTCCTGTTACGATAGATATATACAAGCACGGACTTTTTTGGGCATAAAAATACTTACTTCTTTGATATCAAAGCCTTTTTTTAACATTAATGTATAGCCTGTTTCCTGGAAATATCAGAAACAATAATAATTAAATTAAAAATTACTAATAAACAAATTGTCCCGTGTGGGTTACTATTCCCATATCGGGCGCCTCCCCAGGTGGCGGATAGGGAAAAGCTCACCAGATATGGTGGGTACCGGGGAAATAAAATACCCGGGGTGGACCAAAAATAGTGTNTGTGGGTTACTATTCCCATATCGGGCGCCTCCCCAGGTGGCGGATAGGGAAAAGCTCACCAGATATGGTGGGTACCGGGGAAATAAAATACCCGGGGTGGACCAAAAATAGTGTTACGAAAAGCGTCTGTTCCCATATTGGGCGGCTTTATTTGATCCATCTAGAGATCAGATCCTAGATCGCAATTNGGTTACGAAAAGCGTCTGTTCCCATATTGGGCGGCTTTATTTGATCCATCTAGAGATCAGATCCTAGATCGCAATTGAAACACTCCACAAAATTGCCACAAAAACTGGTCTCCAAATCTCCTACAAGAAAACAGAATATATGGAACACAGACCAACAGGAAAACACATCATCACAGAATTCGGCAAAATCAA
Source organism: Clitarchus hookeri (assembly GCA_002778355.1). NCBI lineage: Eukaryota > Metazoa > Arthropoda > Insecta > Phasmatodea > Phasmatidae > Clitarchus > Clitarchus hookeri. The sequence goes on along the minus strand of NQII01000269.1, from coordinate 1,022,838 downwards.
ACGGGTCAATAAATTCAAGTACCTAGGCGAATGGATACAGACCAACGGTCTAGACAATGTTGCCATCACAAACCGAACACAAAAAATGGAGAACGCGTACAGAACCACTCAAGATCGCTATAACAAGAAGACGATCTCATGGCAAGCCAAAATCAGACACTATCAAACAGTAATTAGGCCACAAGCAACATACGGTGCAGAAACCTTGACATTAAAAAAGGTAGGACAACGAGAAGAACTCGAGAAAAAAGAGAGACGGATCCTCAGGAAAATTCTAGGCCCAAGAAGAACAGAAGACGGAACATACAGATGCAAAAGCAACAACGAACTTTATACCAAAGTAGAACCAATTACAGAGAACATTAGAAATAAACGGCTAAAATTCTATGGCCACCTACAACGAATGGACAATTACAGACTAACCAAAAAGATTTTCGATCACAACAACAGTCTAAAAACACCCACCAATTGGCTACAAGAAGTCAGAAACGACCTAAAATCACTTTCAATTACAGAAGAAAACACGAGAGACCGTGAAACCTTCAGAAGATTGGTCGACACTGCAAAATTTGAACCCAAAATCAGAAGGAAAAACAACTACACCTTCACGGAGGAAAGAAAACAAAGACAGTCACAACTCATGAAGGAATATTGGGCAGCAAGAAAACTCAGCCAAAATGGTTCCAAGCGCTCTTAAATAGGGCAAATTCAAATTAAATTAAAAAAAAAAAAACTAATTGTAATAATTATTATTTAGGTTTTGTTTCAAGTTTAGATCTTAAAAATTGGCTTAAAAAAAAACTGAATATAGCTGATTTCATACCAGGCAACAGCCTCAAGAACGAGGTATTAAGAGCCGATGAAGGGAAACTGCGACGAGTAAGGAGCAGCGACGGAATGAAAAAGCGGGGGAAATGGGAGATCCCGAGAAAACCCGCTGACCAGTGGCATTGTCCAGCACGATTCCCACTTGCAAAAACCCGAAGTGATCTGGCCGGGGATTAAACCTGGTTCGTCCTGGAAGAAGGTGAGCAGTCTAACCGCTCAGCCACAGTGGCCTCCTCGAGTATACAGAAACAAAATATTCCTGTGTCGCGGGCTTCGGTCGATAAAAGTTCTGATGCCTTATGCCTGGTTCACAGGTACGCGGATTACGTCGAACAGACGGAGCGGAAACATAGAACAGCCAATCAGAAACTGTCCTTGATTTCCGCACGGGCCGCACCGATAAGCTGAGCTCACGCCGATCTTCCTGCTCGCGAAAGATCAGACTTCGCCGATATTGCTCAGAATTTAGTTGCGTTACATATTTTATAACACTGATTTCTTGGACGACCAATCCAAATTAATGTAATAGTATTAAATATTTATATGTACGTATATATAGCAAAATACGTATATAGATGGATTATGGGGATTTTGGCACATCGGGACATGGGACCGGAGCGTCGGAGCTGTTCGTGCTCTGTCATTCCGGTCAGCCGGCGGCCATCATGGATACATGTGACTTTGACATTTGACCTTGAAACCAGTGACCCTTGACCTTGACACAGGTAATATTGTCTCCAAAAAATTCAAATAATATATTTATTAAAAAATTTCGAAAACTATTTTCAAATTATTAAAAATATTTCAAAACATTTAATATATTTTAAAAATACTTCAATTTCTGAACGTTCCCCACATCCTCTCCACTCATACTCATTCCACCATCTTGGTAGGTGTATTACACCATCTTGGTAGGTGTCACAGCCACCGTTCGCCATTTTGGTCAGTATAGTCTGCAATCTTGGTAGGTACAGTCCGCCAAATGTTATGTTAATGGTGGCCAGAGTCTCATGGAGTTTTTTTTATCTTTAAATTATAACAAAACTGACATACTAAATAAATTACATTCTATAAATTAAATTATAACAAAACTGATATACTGAAAATATTTTATTAAGCAATAGTGTTTTTTAAAAACTCACGGGAGAAGGCATAACACGAGATAAAATTACATATGCATTTATATTGTTCTAAACACAATTATGAATGCACACATTACCATATTATTGTTATTATTATTATGCATAAAACAAGGAATACTTTTTTTTACACGTGTTTCTTCTCTGATTCTTGAAGGCCATTACACACGTAATATATATTTTTTGATGGCTAATAGNTTAAATTATAACAAAACTGATATACTGAAAATATTTTATTAAGCAATAGTGTTTTTTAAAAACTCACGGGAGAAGGACATAACACGAGATAAAAATTACATATGCATTTATATTGTTCTAAACACAATTATGAATGCACACATTACCATATTATTGTTATTATTATTATGCATAAAACAAGGAATACTTTTTTTACACGTGTTTCTTCTCTGATTCTTGAAGGCCATTACACACGTAATATATATTTTTTGATGGCTAATAGTACATCGTACAATAGTACAATTGTACACAGTCATTTTTTTCAAACGTACCAAGAGTACTCATAACTCGACAATCTTAGGGCTTCAGCATTGCACGGAGCACAGCAATATATTTGATTATTGCACCCGTGAAGTCTTGTGGCGTACGTCTCGACGAGTTGTCGAAACGGTGGACAGTGACAATGCTTGTGAAGATCTACAAAGTTTGTTTCGATGGGGCACGAATTGCGAATCGCCGACTCTTGGCGTCTTCCAAACACGTACACAGGATAATAGGGAATTATGGCAGAGTCCAGCATTGCCGGAATTTCCTCGTAAGGAATATTCCTCTCGTCACACATTAGTCCGTGCGTTTCGTACGTCTGTACGCGGTACGCCTGTTGCGAGGTACTGCCATGGACACGGCGGTAAAAAAGTGAAAACTTTGGTTTTATCGTCTTCTTCGCTGTACGAGATGGCAATCTGCTTGATTCAAGGTGTACGAGTCAAACAAGCAAAAACATTGGATGTTGAAAAACTTATAATCTTTTACGATATGTTTTTTAATAAAAAAATTTTGAGGTTTCTATGCACACACCGAGTTAAAAAAAATTTTTACAATGTCATTTAAAACTGTATTGAGGTCCATACACATCGGGCACTTGTGTTCTGTGTTGGTTTCCACGCCAGATAGTGCTTGCCAGTAAATTTCTGGAAGGGGAAATTCTTCCACGGGTACAGCTTGAGAGTATATATCTTGCAAGCTGACGTCATCTTCTACAGGGAGGGTGTCTTCAACGGGGATGGCGTCTTCTGCCGGGACGTCTTCTAAAACGAGGAAGTCGTATTTCACGGGCACAGACGTCGAGAAGACTGCTCGGTGGGCCTTGCACCAACCCCTGCGATGCGGCGTGTCGGGAACCGAGCTGGTGCAGACCTCGAAATACTCCTTGCACTGGAGGCAGTCCCGTATGTCTTCGTTCTGCTGCAGGTAGGCCAGCAAATAATTGAATACGGTCGAAATTTCGTAAGGTGCGTAGACCAGGAGAAATTCATCCGGCTGGTACGGTAATTCGTCCCGCTTGTCCATGGCACTAAGCGAGTGCATCCTTCTAAATACCAAAATAACAAAACGGATTTTATTGCCGCCCGGACAGCAGATATACATTTCTAAGAGCGAGAAAGTTACTGATTACCTGTGGGGGCTCAGGGTGCTTCTTATAAAGAGTTTTTAAGGGAGGAATACATTTATTATGAAAGATTTTTGCATAGGAAAAATTTTCGCCGCTAAGTGCGCAGTGAAGTGAAGAGATTTGAGCAGCTCTTAAAAGCGAGGTCTTGAGAGCCGATGAGTGTGATTGAGGTGAGTATGGAGCAGTGCCGGAATTAAAGCGAGGGGGAAACAGGGGATCCCCGAGAAAACCCGCCGACCAGCGGCATCGTCCGGCACGATTCCCACATGCAAAAAGCCGGTAACCTGGCCGGGCATTAAACCCTTTTCGCATTGGTGAGAGGCGAGCATCCTTACGGCTCCGTGCAATGTTCCTAAACGTAACTTTTAATTAAAATTTTAAACTTTGTGAAATATAAAAAAGTTAGATTTTACATAGTAAAGATGTAATTTTATATTTGATTTATGAATATTGTAATTATCTTGTTCTTTAACGTAGAAAATAGAGAACATCTGATACCTTTCCAACACTAGCGCTTACCGAGTTGCGAAAATTTTCCTTTGGCAAACTTTTGACATTGATGTTCCCAACCTGTAGTAGAAGTAACCTTATTTCTGTCCACTCGGACTTTGAATCACCTTTATTGTAAGACACGGCACTAAAACTGCACCTAGCGTCAAAATAATTAAGAATGCGGAAGTGAAACAGCCGCTTATAACGCGAACTCGAGCCTCACATGCCAGCGGAATGACACTACTGGCCACCAACATGTCGGATCGCTGGTCGCCAATCAGCGGCTGGTTAGTTGTTGCCAAACGGCATCCCACCAACGGTAAATCTTCCGCAACACTCAGTAGTCCAATCAGACACAGTGACCGTTCCAGAGCCTTGCGCAGGCAATCAGCGAATGGGCACTCCCACTGGAAAGGACTCGCCGCGATATTTCACATCTGTATACTCACCTACTCTATAGCTCAGCAAGTGACCTACCGGCAGCTAGAGGAACCAGTAGGAAACGATACACAACGCGGTAGACCCAGTCATGCACATTCCAGAGCAACGCGCAGTCTATCAGCGACCGAGAACGCTTACTTCATAGACACGTCCGTAACCGCGCTGTCGCTTCTGTATACATGACTATTCTGCAGTATATCTGCAGGTGGGGTTTTTTACTTATGTAAATAGTTTCAAATGGAAGGTGATGCGGGAGCGTGTTAATCCTTTTTAATTAAGTTAATATTCAGAACACATTCATTTTTGTACAACACACTCCCGATTAAGTAAATTTTGGTCGGAACCGTGCAAGATCACAATCGAAAGCTAATAATATCAGTCAAAATTTGTTGGCCGTTCNGAAGTAAATTTTGGTCGGAACCGTGCAAGATCACAATCGAAAGCTAATAATATCAGTCAAAATTTGTTGGCCGTTCTTTGTACGCAGAAAAATTGTAACTGGATATTTTATTTACGTGGCAAACTAATGGACAGGCAAGCTTTCTTATCCCCCGCCCCCCTTTTTTTTTCCAATCGTGCCCTTTCTATGTAATGCGGGGGTGCCAAAGTTTTCCTTTAGTTTTCCTGTAGATGTATTATTTATTACATTTCGCCTTGGGCTTGCTATAGGGAGAACACGTGATTTGTCCACAACCTTTATTTTATTCTATAATATGCTGGTTTTCTGGAGAAGCGGTGTGACGAGGTGAAACCTTGAGAACTGCAAACCACTCTTAGCCAAACGCCTTTCGTGAAAATCAATTAATTCTTTTTAATTGTTCCAGTTGTTTCCCTGCCAGCTATGCAACTTGCTAAATAAAGTTTTATCTGCCAAATAAAAAAGGGCGCTATTACCCAAGAAAAAATGTTTGAAATATGATATTTAAATTTAAGAAATCGTTACTTTATTCAAGTGTTTGCGCTTTCCTTATAATAAATTGCTAATTATATTTAAATAGAATCATTCGAAAATCACTATTTTCAAAGTTTGTTTCAGGTCATAATTTATAAAGTTTATTTCTTTCTCATTTTACACAATGATTNGAAAATCACTATTTTCAAAGTTTGTTTCAGGTCATAATTTATAAAGTTTATTTCTTTCTCATTTTACACAATGATTTAACGTATAACTAATTAATCTGGACTTCAGTATAATTCCGTTTAAAGTGTGCATGGATTTACGTCACCGGAATCTAGAATTGTTTTTTACGTTTCTGCGCTTGTTAGAAGACGCTATCACAATNCTTTTTTTACACGTGTTTCTTCTCTGATTCTTGAAGGCCATTACACACGTAATATATATTTTTTGATGGCTAATAGTACATCGTACAATAGTACAATTGTACACAGTCATTTTTTTCAAACGTACCAAGAGTACTCATAACTCGACAATCTTAGGGCTTCAGCATTGCACGGAGCACAGCAATATATTTGATTATTGCACCCGTGAAGTCTTGTGGCGTACGTCTCGACGAGTTGTCGAAACGGTGGACAGTGACAATGCTTGTGAAGATCTACAAAGTTTGTTTCGATGGGGCACGAATTGCGAATCGCCGACTCTTGGCGTCTTCCAAACACGTACACAGGATAATAGGGAATTATGGCAGAGTCCAGCATTGCCGGAATTTCCTCGTAAGGAATATTCCTCTCGTCACACATTAGTCCGTGCGTTTCGTACGTCTGTACGCGGTACGCCTGTTGCGAGGTACTGCCATGGACACGGCGGTAAAAAAGTGAAAACTTTGGTTTTATCGTCTTCTTCGCTGTACGAGATGGCAATCTGCTTGATTCAAGGTGTACGAGTCAAACAAGCAAAAACATTGGATGTTGAAAAACTTATAATCTTTTACGATATGTTTTTTAATAAAAAAATTTTGAGGTTTCTATGCACACACCGAGTTAAAAAANAAAACTTATAATCTTTTACGATATGTTTTTTAATAAAAAAATTTTGAGGTTTCTATGCACACACCGAGTTAAAAAATTTTTTTACAATGTCATTTAAAACTGTATTGAGGTCCATACACATCGGGCACTTGTGTTCTGTGTTGGTTTCCACGCCAGATAGTGCTTGCCAGTAAATTTCTGGAAGGGGAAATTCTTCCACGGGTACAGCTTGAGAGTATATATCTTGCAAGGTGACGTCGTCTTCTACAGGGAGGGTGTCTTCAACGGGGATGGCGTCTTCTGCCGGGACGTCTTCTAAAACGAGGAAGTCGTATTCCACGGGCACAGACGTCGAGAAGACTGCTCGGTGGGCCTTGCACCAACCCCTGCGATGCGGCGTGTCGGGAACCGAGCTGGTGCAGACCTCGAAATACTCCTTGCACTGGAGGCAGTCCCGTATGTCTTCGTTCTGCTGCAGGTAGGCCAGCAAATAATTGAATACGGTCGAAATTTTGTAAGGTGCGTAGACCAGGAGAAATTCATCCGGCAGGTACGGTAATTCGTCCCGCTTGTCCATGGCACTAAGCGAGCGCATCCTTCTAAATACCAAAATGGCTGAACTGATTTTATTGCCGCCCGGACAGCAGATATACATTTCTAAGAGCGAGAAAGTTACTGATTACCTGTGGGGGCTCAGGGTGCTTCTTATAAAGAGTTTTTAAGGGAGGAATACATTTATTATGAAAGATTTTTGCATAGGAAAAATGTTCGCCGCTAAGTGCGCAGTGAAGTGAAGAGATTTGAGCAGCTCTTAAAAGCGAGGTCTTGAGAGCCGATGAGTGTGATTGAGGTGAGTATGGAGCAGTGCCGGAATTAAAGCGAGGGGGAAACAGGAGATCCCCGAGAAAACCCGCCGACCAGCGGCATCGTCCGGCACGATTCCCACATGCAAAAAGCCGGTAACCTGGCCGGGCATTAAACCCTTTTCGCATTGGTGAGAGGCAAGCATCCTTACGGCTCAGTCACCGTGCAGTGTTCCTAAACGTAACTTTTAATTAAAATTTTAAACTTTGTGAAATATAAAAAAGGTAGATTTTACATAGTAAAGGTGTCATTTTATATTTGATTTATGAATATTGTAATTATCTTGTTCTTTAACGTAGAAAATAGAGAACATCTGATACCTTTCCAACACTATCGCTTACCGAGTTGCGAAAATTTTCCTTTGGCAAACTTTTGACATTGATGTTCCCAACCTGTAGTAGAAGTAACCTTATTTCTGTCCACTCGGACTTTGAATCACCTTTATTGTAAGACACGGCACTAAAACTGCACCTAGCGTCAAAATAATTAAGAATGCGGAAGTGAAACAGCCGCTTATAACGCGAACTCGAGCCTCACATGCCAGCGGAATGACACTACTGGCCACCAACATGTCGGATCGCTGGTCGCCAATCAGCGGCTGGTTAGTTGTTGCCAAACGGCATCCCACCAACGGTAAATCTTCCGCAACACTCAGTAGTCCAATCAGACACAGTGACCGTTCCAGAGCCTTGCGCAGGCAATCAGCGAATGGGCACTCCCACTGGAAAGGACTCGCCGCGATATTTCACATCTGTATACTCACCTACTCTATAGCTCAGCAAGTGACCTACCGGCAGCTAGAGGAACCAGTAGGAAACGGTATACAACGCGGTAGACCCAGTCATGCACATTCCAGAGCAACGCGCAGTCTATCAGCGACCGAGAACGCTTACTTCATAAACACGTCCGTAACCGCGCTGTCGCTTCTGTATACATGACTATTCTGCAGTATATCTGCAGGTGGGGTTTTTTACTTATGTAAATAGTTTCAAATGGAAGGTGATGCGGGAGCGTGTTAATCCTTTTTAATTAAGTTAATATTCAGAACACATTCGTTTTTGTACAACACACTCCCGATGAAGTAAATTTTGGTCGGAACCGTGCAAGATCACAATCGAAAGCTAATAATATCAGTCAAAATTTGTTGGCCGTTCTTTGTACGCAGAAAAATTGTAACTGGATATTTTATTTACGTGGCAAACTAATGGACAGGCAAGCTTTCTTATCCCCCGCCCCCCTTTTTTTTTCCAATCGTGCCCTTTCTATGTAATGCGGGGGTGCCAAAGTTTTCCTTTAGTTTTCCTGTAGATGTATTATTTATTACATTTCGCCTTGGGCTTGCTATAGGGAGAACACGTGATTTGTCCACAACCTTTATTTTATTCTATAATATGCTGGTTTTCTGGAGAAGCGGTGTGACGAGGTGAAACCTTGAGAACTGCAAACCACTCTTAGCCAAACGCCTTTCGTGAAAATCAATTAATTCTTTTTAATTGTTCCAGTTGTTTCCCTGCCAGCTATGCAACTTGCTAAATAAAGTTTTATCTGCCAAATAAAAAAGGGCGCTATTACCCAAGAAAAAATGTTTGAAATATGATATTTAAATTTAAGAAATCGTTACTTTATTCAAGTGTTTGCGCTTTCCTTATAATAAATTGCTAATTATATTTAAATAGAATCATTCGAAAATCACTATTTTCAAAGTTTGTTTCAGGTCATAATTTATAAAGTTTATTTCTTTCTCATTTTACACAATGATTAAACGTATAACTAATTAATCTGGACTTCAGTATAATTCTGTTTAAAGCGTGCATGGATTTACGTCACCGGAATCTAGAATTGTTTTTTACGTTTCTGCGCTTGTTAGAAGACGCTATCACAATATATTACGCAGCAGTTACAAACTAGTTTCGCCCAACAATGATATTTTACGGGAAGCGTCCCGCAGTCACAAATTAATTTCATTTTTGACAGCGGGTGGGTTATTTTGTTCGTTTTTTTTTCTTGAAGGCGCCTGGTNAAACTAGTTTCGCCCAACAATGATATTTTACGGGAAGCGTCCCGCAGTCACAAATTAATTTCATTTTTGACAGCGGGTGGGTTATTTTGTTTGTTTTTTTTTTCTTGAAGGCGCCTGGCCTGAAAGCCACATACAGGCAAGCCAGATGAAAATCCGCGCGTGGTTCATGAATATGTATAAATTGGCAGAGGAGAAAGCGGTTTGAAAGAAGCCAGTTTGTGGGGGAGGGAGAGGAGCGGCCCCGGGAAAAAAAATGCGCTCCTTTTACTTTTGTGCTTTTCGTTCTAATTCTGTTTAATACCCTGTAATTATGTATCTCCGCCCCCGGCGAGTCACGCTGACTGAGGCTCCAGTCACAGAGCACGTGGCTGTACAGAAATAACACGTATATTCTGAGCTCCAGGCCGGTGCTGAGGCACAAAATAAGTTGCTTAGTCCTTTCACAGCCACATTTATATTTGGTCTTAGGTGTATCAAAAAAGATATTTTTGACAAATTCTGTATTTAAAGTTCCTCCCTATTTGTAATATGGCTCTCGTTGTAAGAAGATGTGCCTATTCTAATTTAAAAAAAACACCTAACATTTCAAGTAAATATTTCTTTAAGGCAGAAATGAAAGTCGATATTTTGTTGCCCAATCATAAATTTGGTTAATGAAACTTAAATGTGATGGTTGAATAGTGTGTAAGTCAGCATAAATTGCTGTAAGTATAAGTCAGCATAATCGCTGTTTACAATATTTATTTCATTGTAAAACGGTGTTTTGAACTATAGCGACAGTGCTGTATATTTCTGAACAGGTTGCTGTATTAAAACTCTATGGTCACCGCTTAAAATTCTGACGTAACGGAACACACGCGCGCCTTGTTTTTTGCTGTTTTCCATCGCCATTACAACGCTTCGTTAGAGCCGGGTGTCACCTTGAGGAGTAGAATAACACGGAGCAGCAGGACGGGTTACGCCACGAGACAAATAATTAGGTACTGAGGAAGCGGTTTACAGAACCGGCTAAATATAACATTCATGCCCGTCATGTGCACAATTACCCACGAGACAAATAATTAGGTACTGAGGAAGCGGTTTACAGAACCGGCTAAATATAACATTCATGCCCGTCATGTGCACAATTACCCACGAGACAAATAATTAGGTACTGAGGAAGCGGTTTACAGAACCGGCTAAATATAACATTCATGCCCGTCATGTGCACAATTACCCACGAGACAAATAATTAGGTACTGAGGAAGCGGTTTACAGAACCGGCTAAATATAACATTCATGCCCGTCATGTGCACAATTACCCACGAGACAAATAATTAGGTACTAAGGAAGCGGTTTACAGAACCGGCTAAATATAACATTCATGCCCGTCATGTGCACAATTGAGTACTCCAGGTCAAATGGGTTGGAACCACACTGGTTCAACATGTTCTTCTGGTTCCCTTGTGCCACGAACTCCAGCTGCGTTTGCCAGAAAAAAATGGCCAAAATGCAATGTAACTAAGTTTCCAGTAAATTTCCTAAACTGGATGTATAGCATGGAAAAATGACTTTTGGTCTTCTTAAGGCTGCAAGTACATCAACGTTACTATACACAATTCGAATGTTACCATACGAACCTGACTCTTTCCTGAACAAATGTAGAAAAGCCACAAATTTACGTGGGGGGTAGGGGGGGGGGAATTACCATCCGTGCTTCTCAGTACGCGCAGGCAGTGTTGCGGTGAATCAGAGAAACATTTCTTAAGAATGTGGTTAGCAATAGGTCGGAACGCCTTTCGCCAATCAGCGCCTCGTAGCTTACTTCACCAGTCAGCATTCCCAGCCAATAGATAATCTTTTGCTGTAGAAGCATGCGTGGCCCTCAGTCAATTGAGCTGCTAACTGAGCACTCCGCTGACGCCCGATCGAACAGGTGTAGGTTATTTATTAATGGCAAAGGAGGCCACGGTGGTGTAGTGGTTAGACGGTTAGACTACTTGCTTCCCACCTAGGCGATCTGGGGGTCGCTCCCTGATTTTCGCAAGTCGGAATCGTGCCGGACAATACCGCTGGTCGGCGGGTTTACTCGGGGATATCCCGTTTCCTCCACCTTGACTATGGCCAATGAGGGGCCAGTTCCATTCTAGAACAGACAGCAGAGTATTCAGTGTTTTCGAGGACGCTATAATCTATTCCAGGTTACTTACAACTTTTTTGAAGCCCTGTTGAAATTCTATTTTCAGGATATTCCTCCGCCTCATGCAAACAAAGACTATCCGAGTATTGAAAATTACACCAAAGGGACAGCGCACTTCATTTTTGAGCAATCAGTGTAATACAATTTGCATAAGAACTATTTATTGTCAGGTATTAACAACACATCTATTTTCTTCCTTTTTTTATTCGTATTAGTTATCAATGAAATATTGTAATTTGTATATAAAATATAAGTAAAAGTTCCATTTAATAAAAATATGGTATTTAATTTTTAACACAAGTATAAAACGCTTGTGAAACACGCCGCATTTACAGAAATAATCAAGAACGTCATACATGGGGTGATTTTTCGCAGGTTTGATTTAAATAGTGTGAAGAAACCGCGAATTGACTATACTTACCAAGCCTACAGCAACAGATTTTAAATTGGAAATCAGTGTTACCTAAAGTAATTCTTTCTCTTGCATAAATTTAAAAGTAACCGTTTCAAATAAAAAAACATTTTATGTGACATTTCTCAAGCAATACTGTTACGTTAAGAAATCTTGCAAATTTGTATGTTTAATATTTTCTTCTAAAATCTAACATTCAAATATACGTTTTACAAAAAAAAAATTGCCGAATGTATTGTATTTTTTAATGTGGCAGAATTCTCTGAAGAAGTTAAGTTGAATATTTTTTTGTCTGAAACAACTNGGATATTCCGTTTCCTCCACCTTGACTATGGCCAATGAGGGGCCAGTTCCATTCTAGAACAGACAGCAGAGTATTCGGTGTTTTCGAGGACGCTATAATCTATTCAAGGTTACTTACAACTTTTTTGAAGCCCTGTTGAAATTCTATTTTCAGGATATTCCTCCGCCTCATGCAAACAAAGACTATCCGAGTATAGAAAATTACACCAAAGAGACAGCGCACTTCATTTTTGAGCAATCAGTGTAATACAATTTGCATAAGAACTATTTCTTGTCAGGTATTAACAACACATCTATTTTCTTCCTTTTTTTATTCGTATTAGTTATCAATGAAATATTATAATTTGTATATCAAATATAAGTAAAAGTTCTATTTAATAAAAATATGGTATTTAATTTTTAACACAAGTATAAAACGCTTGTGAAACACGCCGCATTTACAGAAATAATCAAGAACGTCATACATGGGGTGATTTTTCGCAGGTTTGATTCNAATAATCAAGAACGTCATACATGGGGTGATTTTTCGCAGGTTTGATTTAAATAGTGTGAAGAAACCGCGAATTGACTATACTTACCAAGCCTACAGCAACAGATTTTAAATTGGAAATCAGTGTTACCTAAAGTAATTCTTTCTCTTGCATAAATTTAAAAGTAACCGTTTCAAATAAAAAAACATTTTATGTGACATTTCTCAAGCAATACTGTTACGTTAAGAAATCTTGCAAATTGGTTTGTTTAATATTTTCTTCTAAAATCTAACATTCAAATATACGTTTTACAAAAAAAAAATTGCTGAATGTATTGTATTTTTTAATGTGGCAGAATTCTCTGAAGAAGTTAAGTTGAATATTTTTTTGTCTGAAACAACTNCGTTTTACAAAAAAAAAATTGCCGAATGTATTGTATTTTTTAATGTGGCAGAATTCTCTGAAGAAGTTAAGTTGAATATTTTTTTGTCTGAAACAACTATCTTTGAAATGGATGCATTGGAAGAAATTTCTTTATCATTGATTCCCCATTTAAACTCCGTGGCTGCAGGCTTGGGTAGGCAGATACCTCAGACACCCGCAACACACGTCATGTTTATTGACGGAAGTGTAAACCGTTGAACAATTTATAAAAAATAACGGGCGAACACCAGTGTACCTTCCAACAATCCGCTATTCGCCGCTGTACTTAAAAAGAAATGACTGCCACACGCTTTGGTAGTCACTAGTCAAGCGTGCACGGGACAGCTGTTTGGAGATGTCGAACACATCGCGTTCCAGAGGAATTAATTTTTTTTTCCTCGTCGTGTCGGGAAGCGAGGGAGCGATGACTCCAGTCAACGAGCGCTTGTCCGTCTTCGCCCTGCAGGCGGCTGCGTCGCTCGCCTGTCTGCCGCTGGAGTGGAGTTTTTCTACGTAACCTCGCCCCCTCCCCTCCATTGCCAACGTTTTCCATATGCTCGTCCATCCACTGGCGATCATCAATGGACGTGATTACGTCACCCTCGTGTGGGGAGGAGGCCAGGCCCATGAAGTTTGCACCACTTCAGTCCATTCATGGTTACTTCTCCACCTTGTGCAAAAAAAGCTTAATCAAGTCTTGCAAATTGCAACAAAAGGAAAACGCAGCGCATTTGTACGCACTGTTTATAATAATATTTTGCATGAGAACTATTTTCTTACTGTGTATTACCAACACACGTATTTCCCCACTGTTTTTATTCATATTAATTATAAATGAAATAAACTGCTCAAACAAAGTCTTGCATCAAACGAAAAGTCATGAATGTTGCAACGTTATTACTCGGAATGCATATCTAGAATAATTTTTATGCATTTTTGTAGAGTTTTTGTAGGAATGTTTGTGCCCCACTTGATTGTAGTGCACTTTAGATGCGCTGTTTCTGTGACATACGAATGTCAGCTTGTTTACATTTAACGATGTGGAGACTTTTAGTGAAATATTGACTGCAGAAGTGATCGGAACATGCCACGGCACGCAATAAGGAAGTTTCAACGTGGTAGAATTGTTTCTCTCTTACAAGGTAGTTTTTTTTACAACGTAGGATTGCTGAAACTGTAGATGTGTCACGCTGTGATTTGTCTATGATCTGGAGGCCAAACATACTGACTGTTAATGATCGACCACGATATGGTCGCCCGAGGGTCACAACACCTGNTCTATGATCTGGAGGCCAAACATACTGACTGTTAATGATCGACCACGATATGGTCGCCCGAGGGTCACAACACCTGCTCAGGGCCGCTATGTGAGAATTAATGCATCCTGGAACAATACCTCGACCCTAAGGGAGATACGAGATCATCTCCGAGCAGCCTAGGGTGTACAACTGTCTGACCAGAACATGCACAATCGTCTTCGAGAGGGAGACGTACGTGCCAGGAGATGCATGAGACGCCTTATCGCAACAGACAACGTCGGCAGAACTGCTTGTAATGGCACGGGATAAATGAAGAACTGACAGATGACGAATGGTCCCATGTTCTGTTCACTGATGAGTTGAGAATCTGTTTAAGGCCAAATTCCAGAAGGTTGAGGATATAGAAAGACGATGTGCACAGGCAAGGCGTCGTGCTGTGCAAGAAGTCCATGCATACCGAGGTGGAGGGAATCCTGGTCTGGGCAGGAATCAAGCTTGGACGTCGAACGCCTTTAGTTCGTACTAAGGCCACAATGGCAACTCGGCGGTACATCGCATATGTCCTTCAGGTTGTTGCGCACCCTTACCGACAGGCATTTGGTGAAATTTTTCTGCTGGCGGATGATAATGCAGGCGCATGCTGTGCAAGAGTCGTTGATCAATATTGTAAGCGAGGCGGTATTCAAATAATTAATTTGCCAGCAGTAAGTCCAAATATGAAATGCATAGAGAATGCCTGTGACCTGAAAACTTTCATTCNCAAATAATTAATTTGCCAGCAGTAAGTCCAAATATGAAATGCATAGAGAATGCCTGTGACCTGAAAACTTTCATTCGAGCACGCCATCAACAACCCAACAATGTACAGGAGCAGATATTGGCTGTGCAAACAGAATGGAACAACATGCCCCAAGAGCGACTAGATAACCTCGTTCTCAGTATGCCTCGGTTCGTCAGGGATCTCNAACAGAATGGAACAACATGCCCCAAGAGCGACTAGATAACCTCGTTCTCAGTATGCCTCGGTTCGTCAGGGATCTCGTGAGTTTTCCAGGTCGTCACACACGGTATTGATCCATGTGGAGAGTGACAATAAAAGAGCAGAGTATAGTGGGGTTTCCTAAACAAACAGACAGCTTGTGTATTTTGTTATTTTGTTATGATAAAAAATGAAACTTTTACAAAATATGTGTTGTTTTATAACACATGCATTTTCAACTTACTTGCATAAAAGGGAAATGTTATGTTATGGTATTTTTGGTACAATAAAACTGTGATGCAAAACTTTTTTTAAGCAGTTTATTATAATTTAAAGATAAAATAACAGTAAAAGTTTAGTTTAACCAAAGTAAGGTTCGATTATGTTTACAAAAGTATCAAACGCTTGTGACACACGGCTTATATAAGAAACAAACTAACACGTCAAGCATTGAGGTGATTTGTCAAAGGTTTGATTCAAAACGCAGATAAAGTCACGATNTAAGAAACAAACTAACACGTCAAGCATTGAGGTGATTTGTCAAAGGTTTGATTCAAAACGCAGATAAAGTCACGATCAGGATACAACGAGAATGCAATGAGGATTTTATAGCAAATCAGTGGGTTGGAAATGTTTGGGCGGCTCTTTACAGCGAGGTTTCGAGAACCGATGAGGGTAAAACGAGGTGGATATGGAGCAGCGCCGGAACGCAAGAGCGTAGGAAACGGGAAATCTCCGAGAAAACATGCCGACCAGCGGCATCGTCGGGCACAATTCCCACATGCGAATATAATACATTAAATTCAAGTACTTCAGTAAGATAAAAGTTTGCGTGAATGAAANTAAGAAACAAACTAACACGTCAAGCATTGAGGTGATTTGTCAAAGGTTTGATTCAAAACGCAGATAAAGTCACGATTAGGATACAACGAGAATGCAATGAGGATTTTATAGCAAATCAGTGGGTTGGAAATGTTTGGGCGGCTCTTTACAGCGAGGTTTCGAGAATCGATGAGGGTAAAACGAGGTGGATATGGAGCAGCGCCGGAACGCAAGAGCGTAGGAAACGGGAAATCTCCGAGAAAACATGCCGACCAGCGGCATCGTCTGGCACAATTCCCACATGCGAATATAATACATTAAATTCAAGTACTTCAGTAAGATAAAAGTTTGCGTGAATGAAANTGGCACAATTCCCACATGCGAATATAATACATTAAATTCAAGTACTTCAGTAAGATAAAAGTTTGCGTGAATGAAAAATGGATCATCTATATTTTGGCCATCATATATGAATGTAATAATTTCATTCTCCAAAAATTATTTCTTGAATATCATTTTTATTGAAGTATATTTGGTTTACATATGACACAAAAAATATAACGGCATACTGCGCCAGAAAATTTTCGTGTAGCAAATGAAAAAAGAATTCACTAGGCATCATAAATTAATTGTGATTACTATTTTCAAATCTAGAGTCCAGATAATTTACCGCCTTGTTTTTTTTCCAAATGTACGGACCTGATTTGAAAACAGCAGTTTTTTGTGAAGTTTCACACTTTCATTGGCTGGCTTTAGAATTCTACGTAAGAAAATTAAGTATATGATCTTTAATAACCACCACGTTAAATTGTGCTGTTGCGTTGTTCTGGGCACTTTATTTAGCCGGAGCCAAACAACCACAAATGTGCTGATATTTCCTACTAGACACCTTGTGCGAGCGCCTTGTCGATTATAAATGGGGACTTAGGCCTGAATTAACACACCTTCATGTTTCACGTAACACTTTACAAGTAACACGTTTACTAAGCCGTCTTTATCTTTACTGGGTGGTGATTCCGAACACCTCTCATCGCAACGTTCGTATATAAACGAAGTTTGCCCAGAATCAGGCCACATGCCCCTGGCGCGTTTAAACGATCCTTTCGTGGGTATAAGTTCACGCCAAGAAGCTTGTCAATGTCAAGCTTTTGTGTGATGCGTGTTTCTATACCACGTTATATTTCTGGCTAATCGCAATGTGTATGAAGTTGGTTTGCTTGTCATTGTTTTTATTTTTTTTATTTTTTCCGTGTTTTCTGCTTAAAAATTTCACCTACAGCATGTATAATTTTCTCCCGGAAAGAATGACGCAAAGATAATTCAATTTAAGCTTGTGTGATTTTCTTTGTTGGTTCGTAAGTATGTAGGGATATTTCACATTTCTGCAGGTTAATTAACTATGTTTATCAGAAGTATGAAAAACCTTCTATGAAAAGCAGAATGTTAACCATTAAATTTTCAATTTGTTACTTCGCGAAACATATAATTACAAACGGATTATTCGCATATACGCGAAAAAAAAAGTTTGCATCTCCCAGGTACTTTTCGTTTTTGTGGTTATCGCCATCTTATGGCATTCAAGGTTTGTATAAATTACGAACGCCTAGCTTTTGCGATCTGTTCTTTCTAACATTAAAACTACAACGCAAACTTACCTCTGTACATTAAATTTTTAAACTTTTTAAACCTGAGAAGCTACAACTCTTTCTTCTCCGACGTTTTTATTCAGTACGCGAAGTTGACGTTGTTACAAATTTGCTTTTAACTCAATTCATACCTGAAAGGGGTTATGGGCNTTTTATTCAGTACGCGAAGTTGACGTTGTTACAAATTTGCTTTTAACTCAATTCATACCTGAAAGGGGTTATGGGCATAGCTAAATAATGAGTCACGAATATGTAGAGCACAGCAGTATAAGATGGAGTTTATTGTACATAAGGATTATACAATAACTATTTACGTCACTATTGATCGGGAGAGCTTAAATGGATCACCGAGATGCTAATTAATTACATTNGAGTCACGAATATGTAGAGCACAGCAGTATAAGATGGAGTTTATTGTACATAAGGATTATACAATAACTATTTACGTCACTATTGATCGGGAGAGCTTAAATGGATCACCGAGATGCTAATTAATTACATTAAATATTATTACTTCATGCCATTAACTATAACAATTTCATTGGAACGTCCCCACCTTGTTCATGTTGCCGGAGACTGATTCTAGAAGGCGGTTAACGACGGCCGGACACACCCATCTTCAGTGGTATTCTCGTTCCAGTGGCCCGTCGACAAAATACACCGCTCCGGGTGTTACGCTGGCATATATCGGGCGCGTTGTTTAATATTTTCTGTCCCATTTACTGGCCTGTGGAGAGGGTTTCTGCAACTGTATTTCGCAAGGTGTTATTGCGATCACGCTCGTGCCCTGGTTCAATATTTGAGGGTGTGATCAGGCAGGCCGTTCATCTAAGGCCTGGTCACTTCATAACATCTCCACCAATGTTCACTAGCCAGATGCCTTCATCTCGCCCTAGAGTCCGTGTGGATTATGTAGATGACTGGGTGTTGCGGGGTTCATGTTGTGGCAGCAGGAATATGGATCGGGTTGAAGTCCTCTTCGCTACGGTAGGAAACATTTTTGAAAGGAATTATAGTAGATGGATAAGTTAGGTATAAGGGAATGCCAATTGCTTTTGTGCAGTCTTCGGGCAAGGTGGGGCGAACAAACGCTGGGCTGTGTGTTTGCAGTGACCTTGCGGGCCTTGAACTTGCATTTCCTCTGTGTGTGAAAGCCATTCTTGAGTTTGTGAGTCCCTAAGTATAACGTGGTATGAATTTTTCATTACATTAATTCTTGTAAGGAATTAAGAAAAAATATTAATTATAATGAAAATAGAAAACAGTTTTTTTAAATGAAAATAATTTAAATTCGGTAAGTTTACTGCTCTCCCCGGTACAACAATTATTGTGTTTTGTTTGTACAGATAATACACTTGCTGTAAAATAAATACATGCTAGAACACTGACAAAAATATTGATGTGATAGGAGAATGTTACATACTAAAATGTTACGTGACGTCACGGTGGTAGAATACTGATAGGATTGTATCAAAATGTAGCATACCATTTAATTAATAATTGGAACTTCTATAAAATTAAAACATAATAAATGTTGCAGCTTCTTTACTACTACGTTTCTATACTTAAGAAAGAAATGGAACGGATACTTAAAGTAACATATAGGACACGTGTATTTAAATATACCAAACAAAATGTTGAAGTAATAAATGTTAATTATTATACAAGAAATATGTCTCAATAACAGATAATAATGTATATTCAATGTGGTAAATTGTAGACATAATTCGTTTTCTACAAAAATTTAAATCTTAAAATACAGTGATAAGAAAGTAATTACTATATCCTTAAAGACTAGATTATTTAAATTACCACAATTCAATAAAGTTTTACATATGAGACGTCTCTATTTTATGTCGGAACTCTAACAATTTATTAATTTATTCATAGAAGTTGTTAGCTGAGTAGGTACATTTTAATAATAAATTTTTTTTCTAGTCGCAAACATTGGAATACGATTTTTTCCCCGAATTCTTTTCAATCGTAAAACTGATTTGAATTTTATTTATACCTTATAATTTACAAACCTTTGNGATTTTTTCCCCGAATTCTTTTCAATCGTAAAACTGATTTGAATTTTATTTATACCTTATAATTTACAAACCTTTGATTTTGGGGGCCTCTTATTAGCAATCGCTTTTCTTTAATGCAAATCAAAAACTTTTAAAAGTAAAGTTTGTTATGTAAGTGTTACTGTTACCTGCATGGTGCGGTGTGATTGATGTATGTAAAATATGGAAACCGCTAGTTAGCTGTAAATATTTTAACGTACGACTCGCGATCTGGGTTATGTGGAAGTGCGGATGCTGTGGAATGAACGTGCGCGACTCGATGACGTTTCTGTGTGTGACGTCAGAAACGGTGTCCTGCCGCTGCTGCTATCGTGGACATTGCTTGCGCCGCCCTCCGGAGGGACTTTGGTTGAGAGGGGTGTGACGTCACTGCTGGTTGCTGCTGTTCATGAAACGTGCGGTACCGCTGATCTGAAACTTGCAAGGAAATGTATTAACAGAATGCCTTCACAGTTTGTCAAAACATCTTATGTAACACTAGCGAACCGGCCCCGCTTCGCCCGGNATGTATTAACAGAATGCCTTCACAGTTTGTCAAAACATCTTATGTAACACTAGCGAACCGGCCCCGCTTCGCCCGGATACAATTGAGTTTTGCAGTGATATAATAATAAATAAATGGGAAAAAGACAATATATTTATGTGATCAAAAAAATTATACAATCAGACTATGTTGGCCTAGGTTTGTAACTGCCTACGGCAACCCAAGAAGAAGGAAATATTTTTTACCCGATAGCCAAGAAGTAGGGTATTGTTTTTGGAGTGTATATGTGTAACTATCGCGTAGTTACAACATTTCCGCTTTCCAGCGTCTATGTATGAAAATCAAAACGTGAGTTTCATCAAGTTGTAGCTTTAGAAATAGGTGTACGTAGATACTACTTTTTGCGCTTGGCTGAGGGATCTTAATCTATCACCAAAGTTAAGCAACGTTCCCAGCGGCACACATTTGGATGAGTGACTGTTTAGTGGCATAACAGCTAAGCGCTTCCGGGCTTCGGAGGGCACGTTAAATATTCGGTCCCGGTTGTTATATATTGATAGCAGTCGTAAGCCACTTCAGAGGTCCTTGCGCAGGCTGAAAAACTCTGACACCAGAAGAAAAAAATATTTCAGTCACGTTCCCAGCCGTTGCAGAATTACGTTTTGTTGTTATTCCTAGAGAACCGTGCAATTTTCCGGGATAAAAAGTATCCTTTGTCCTATTCCAGGACATAAAGTACTTACATACCAAATTTCAACAGACATACACACAAACATACGCACACACACACAAACGTTCCCATTTATAATATAACTAGGAGTTTTTTTTTGCTTTAAATAAATAAGAGGGTTCTAATAGTTTATGCATATTACGGTTATTTAAAATTTAACTGTGAATTTAATTCTGGTTGTGCTATATTTATGGCTGTATTGTAATTCTGAGTGTGTCCGACCTTGTGAGATTATGTATTTAAACGTGAGTTAAAGTTCATTTATTTCTAAACTGTCTTTGACAATTGTTCTCTCGGGCGGTATTTGAATACTAACTTATGTTAAGACTTTAAAAGTAAGTAACTTTTTTTGATTCAGCTCTTTGATAATGCCTACAAATGTGGACGGTTATTCTAGTACCTATTTTCATACAATTTTTTTTTTTCGGAAAATAATGTATTGTAGTTAGCTGTGTGCGCGGATAAAGCTCATAATTATTAAAATGTAATAAGTACGTTGGACACATACGCTTAGTATAAGTATAATATAATGACATTGATTATTAAAAAGTTAATATAGTAGATAGGAAAGAAATACATAAATATTTAAGTAGGTACTAATTACAATTCCACTTCCAAACAAAGGGGTAGCATACGGGGATTAGGGAAATNACTTTTTGCGCTTGGCTGAGGGATCTTAATCTATCACCAAAGTTAAGCAACGTTCCCAGCGGCACACATTTGGATGAGTGACTGTTTAGTGGCATAACAGCTAAGCGCTTCCGGGCTTCGGAGGGCACGTTAAATATTCGGTCCCGGTTGTTATATATTGATAGCAGTCGTAAGCCACTTCAGAGGTCCTTGCGCAGGCTGAAAAACTCTGACACCAGAAGAAAAAAATATTTCAGTCACGTTCCCAGCCGTTGCAGAATTACGTTTTGTTGTTATTCCTAGAGAACCNCACCAGAAGAAAAAAATATTTCAGTCAC
Source organism: Clitarchus hookeri (assembly GCA_002778355.1). Lineage (NCBI taxonomy): Eukaryota > Metazoa > Arthropoda > Insecta > Phasmatodea > Phasmatidae > Clitarchus > Clitarchus hookeri. The sequence continues at coordinate 1,000,751 of NQII01000269.1, read as the reverse complement.
GTTCCCAGCCGTTGCAGAATTACGTTTTGTTGTTATTCCTAGAGAACCATGCAATTTTCCGGGATAAAAAGTATCCTTTGTCCTATTCCAGGACATAAAGTACTTACATACCAAATTTCAACAGACATACACACAAACATACGCACACACACACAAACGTTCCCATTTATAATATAACTAGGAGTTTTTTTTGCTTTAAATAAATAAGAGGGTTCTAATAGTTTATGCATATTACAGTTATTTAAAATTTAACTGTGAATTTAATTCTGGTTGTGCTATATTTATGGCTGTATTGTAATTCTGAGTGTGTCCGACCTTGTGAGATTATGTATTTAAACGTGAGTTAAAGTTCATTTATTTCTAAACTGTCTTTGACAATTGTTCTCTTGGGCGGTATTTGAATACTAACTTATGTTACGACTTTAAAAGTAAGTAACTTTTTTTGATTCAGCTCTTTGATAATGCCTACAAATGTGGACGGTTATTCTAGTACCTATTTTCATACAATTTTTTTTTTTCGGAAAATAATGTATTGTAGTTAGCTGTGTGCGCGGATAAAGCTCATAATTATTAAAATGTAATAAGTACGTTGGACACATACGCATAGTATAAGTATAATATAATGACATTGATTATTAAAAAGTTAATATAGTAGATAGGAAAGAAACACATAAATATTTAAGTAGGTACTAATTACAATTCCACTTCCAAACAAAGGGGTAGCATACGGGGATTAGGGAAATCTGCACTCAATGACTTACACCAGGGAGGTAAAAAGCGAAAGTACCCTCATGGTATACTTTTAAAGTACTGTGTAGTATAGAAAGGACCCACAGCAAAAATCCAAAGCATCCATATTGCGCCCATGCTGCTTCAACTCTTTCAATGCCAGTAGAGCACAGAAAATAGGCCTCTCTGGTTAGGTCACCATTCCGCCAGAGGCTCAAAGATCACGCGAAACGTAAGGTTTGACCTCCTGAGTAAATACTCCTTACAATTGGGTGCATGTGGGTAAACAATGAACGGACAGACACAGTCAAAGTGGGTGTATCTCGGAAACTATTCCCATTTCACTAAGTACACTTGACATTGCACACAATATTCCTGCTCATCAGGTTTAGCAGTCTGCGCATCAAACAATAGTGTGACTGGCACGGCGTGTCTCTCGTACGTCCGAAAGCCACGAGGATTGGCTAGGTACTCGGATCACAGAACTGCATGAACCCAACGGAATTCATTCTCCCCGTGTTCCTATGGCACTGGTTTGTTGGAAGTAAGTGAAAATATTGGGAGTATGAGGAGTTTAAAACCAGAACAGTAAACTTAAGTTTTAAAGCGGGTGTGGGGAAATAAAACTGCTTGGCGCGCACTAGCACGCTTTTTTCCCTAACACTGCGGCACTCGAGCCGCGGGAAAGTGCTGATGCGGGGGATGTGTTGCCTCGGCACTTTGCAACTGGGTCGCGTTACATGGCATGTAGCTGCGATCTCTCGTCCTTCCATATGCCAACTAAAAACGTGATACTGGCTTTATGTCAGAATACTAAAATGTCGTAGTTAACTGTCATTCCTTTTTTATATGCCTGTTATAAGAAGTTTCTTAAATATAAAGTATNCATTCCTTTTTTATATGCCTGTTATAAGAAGTTTCTTAAATATAAAGTATGTAGACAGAAGGAAACGTTTAATAATATACATATATTTAATCTGTGCACAGCAATATCTAACTACGTAAAATATGGTGTACTGCATGGAATTTATTAAATTAGCATGCGTTGAAAGTTAATTTAATGAAAATGCTCATGGGGCTATGAATTACTATCACAGTTTCATATAACTACATCCAGCGCACCCAGGTAACTTATATCTTAATTTAAATTTATAGAATGGTATTGTTCAGGTAAATTGNCACTGAAATTCTTTAAATTTTAATACCGTTCGTTATTTAGGTTTCAAATAATTACTTTGTAAGTTTAGATATTGATCTGTAAAATTAAAATTATTATTTAAACGTAAAACATTTTAAAAGTAGATATTACGACAATATTTTAATTAATCTTATACTTATACGCTTCAGGTATCATCTGCATTGTTTGTGTCTCAAAATTGAAACTATGAGAATACGAAGAGCTTCCGTATTTTATATTTACAGAGTTCATTTCCGTTACTCGTCATTATGGAGTGCATTTCCGTAAATTAACTCTACATATCCGTAAAATATTCCGTAAATTTTCAGAGATTTTTAACAGTGCACTTCTAATTTTCTATTTGACTTGAGTTTATAACTTATACAATTATAACGTTTGCTATTTTCGTAAGCAATATTTTTGACTGATTTCCTTTGTGTTTTGTACAGCAGTTGTTTTGTTGCATTCGTAAGCATTTGCTTACATGGTGTGCATTATACTTGTACAGTAAATAAGTTACATCAGTTCTCAGACGTCGGGGTGTGTGGCTGCTTACATTCNTTACATCAGTTCTCAGACGTCGGGGTGTGTGGCTGCTTACATTCGGGGAGCTATTCTGTCCACGAACTTACTGACTGTGTCAAATATATAGTGTTTGTCAGTTTTTGAACCATATTTTCCTTTACTTTAAATATTTTTTGTATTTTTTTCAACTAATTAAATTATTTAGTTGGCAAGTTAAATTTATGTGGACCTTAGATATTATTAGTAACGCCTAACTTGAGACGGTCAATTNTTGTACAGCAGTTGTTTTGTTGCATTCGTAAGCATTTGCTTACATGGTGTGCATTATACTTGTACAGTAAATAAGTAACATCAGTTCTCAGACGTCGGGGTGTGTGGCTGCTTACATTCGGGGAGCTATTCTGTCCACGAACTTACTGACTGTGTCAAATATATAGTGTTTGTCAGTTTTTGAACCATCTTTTCCTTTACTTTAAATATTTTTTGTATTTTTTTCAACTAATTGAATTATTTAGTTGGCAAGTTAAATTTATGTGGACCTTAGATATTATTAGTAACGCCTAACTTGAGACGGTCAATTNAAATTATTTAGTTGGCAAGTTAAATTTATGTGGACCTTAGATATTATTAGTAACGCCTAACTTGAGACGGTCAATTTGTCAGCACTTATTTTAAAGGTGTTATATATTTCCCAGATTTGTTTTTTGCATTTTCGTGTGTAAGTTTTGTTCCGATCAGTATAGCTCTCCTACTGTTTGTGAATTGCCTTAGAAATGTTTTTGTTGTTAAGTGGAAGACAAGGCGGTGTCACCTTATCTTCAGCACAAATAAAACTAACATTGAAATAAATTAATAAACACCCTTTCAGAAATAGGTTTCATCAGCGACAGAACTCCTAGAAAGTATGAGTGAGGATAGTTCTTTGGCCGGACCACAGGATTCCTTTCTTACAGTTGAGCATCTCAGTACGATGCAAAGATTAAATGAGAAATGTGAAATTGTTTACGAACTTACAGAGTTTCCCAAAATCAATTTGTAAGCAGGCACCTTTTAAAACATGGATATTTTTTACAATTTACTGTTTTTGTAGTGCTGCGAAAACCGTTCTGCAGCAGGTAGACGGAGCCTTTATTAAGAGCTGTGTCACAATAATGTCGAGGTACAAATTTATATTTGGGTTTTACGCCTCGCAAGCCAAGAGGAAAGAACAGAACTTGGCACGGACAGTCAAAAAGCAACACCTTCCTCGATAAGTTTCAGGTGATCGTGATGAAAATCGTACAACGAGGACACGGGACCATCTTCTGCATCCAAGGATACAAGGGGATACCTTGGCCCTCTTTTCCCTCCACACTTTCTATTACGTGCCAGTGGCGTGGTTCAAGCTGCCAGCTCTAATTGAATAATTACGCTTGAACGTAATACACGTTTATTGCCGAGGGAAACCGTTTTGGCAGACCTGTTGCGAGCACGGCAAGTGGAAAAGTCCGTTAATCTCCAGTAATGATTGGGTCATCCTCGTCCGTTCACGCAAAATCATCACGCTCATGTAGACTGGGATTGTTCCATGCCGTCAACGGGAGGTCTCATTATTTACGAGTGTCAGCTATATGGCCATGTGGTTCGAAGACCATGAAACATAGAAATATCGTTGCGTTAAAATCTTCAAAGTATGAAAACATTTATTTAGGACTTTTGTAACATTATNCATGAAACATAGAAATATCGTTGCGTTAAAATCTTCAAAGTATGAAAACATTTATTTAGGACTTTTGTAACATTATAAAAGTAATATATTAAAAAACAGCAAATTATAGAAAAAATATATTTTATCCCATTTTTGTTCAATTTTAAATTGTTCTTTAACCCGTTCAGTTACGAATTCACTTTCAANAAAAAATATATTTTATCCCATTTTTGTTCAATTTTAAATTGTTCTTTAACCCGTTCAGTTACGAATTCACTTTCAAGCTCTAGTGTTGTGATCGGTTAATTTTATGATGTGCGCTGTACTTGTGTTGAGTGTGCTTCTTGCAACCAGCGACCAACGTACTTTGCATGTTAGCTGATGTCAGTATTATCCATTCAAATACGAGAGGTGCTGAAATTGCAACAAATCATGTTTATCTCGAGAAAGGCGCTCAAAACACAGGCCACTGATTCCTTGTGTACAAAACTGACCATAATATTCTTTATCTGCAACATNCGAGAAAGGCGCTCAAAACACAGGCCACTGATTCCTTGTGTACAAAACTGACCATAATATTCTTTATCTGCAACATATCCTTGACCATGTAAACAAGGACTGGAAGGGTTAATCCCCAATGTTTAATTTCAACTAAATGTTTGTTGTATTTATGAGAATGCAACAAAGTGGAGTGGAGTGAGCAAGTTTGGGTAGCTCTTAACCTGGAGTCTTGAGAGCCGAGGAAGGTGTTAAGCGAGGTGAGCATGGAGCAGCNGAGCAAGTTTGGGTAGCTCTTAACCTGGAGTCTTGAGAGCCGAGGAAGGTGTTAAGCGAGGTGAGCATGGAGCAGCGCCTGAATGCAAAGACGAGGGAAACGGGAGATACCCGAGGAAACCCGCTGATCAGTGGCATTATATGTTGCGATTCCCACTTGCGAAAATACGGGGAGCGGCCCTACCGGGAATTGAACCCTGTTCGCCTTGGCGAGCCTAGGCGAGCACTCTAGTCGCTGCTACACCGCGGTCCGTGTTTATTAAGCGTGACTGATAAATTTTCTGCCCAATAGAAAATTCGCAGACGATTCTCAAACATGAATAAATTTACTTAAGGTGGAATTAGAATTAAATAGTTTTGAAAAGTGACCTAGATAATTAGCAGATTCATTTGGGAAATATGTTTGTATTATTTCTGAAATTTATCCTAGAGTTGACACCACCTGAAAGACTTTGGGCAAACAATAAACACGTTGTAAAACGCAGACCCAATCACATCCGCACCCACTGTGGAAACAAGTAGCCGATGAGCAGTAGAAGTATGTTTGAGCATACAAGCGAACACGAAGTCTGCGGTGATTGATTCAAAGACCCATGAAGGTGGGACACTGTGCGTTACGTTCAAAACACATGGCAACCAGTAAGCATAAGTTTTAAAGTTAAATATGAATGTCATGACTTAGTGGATATGTTATCTAAATACTTTTTAAATTTTTTATTGTTTTACTAAGTGAGTGAAATAATACTAAATTATTAACCAAGTTCATAGTTTCAAAAATAATGAAATTTGATCCCCTGTAAAAGCAAGCTCCTGGGATGGAGCGTAAGTCGTCTTAGGTCCCCATCCCCTACCTTCTGATCCAACCTTGAGTCTAGCCTATAATTTATCAAAGTAGTGAATTCTTTTCATCTCAGGTTATGATTTAAGACTTCTTCAATTAGCGCCGATTACGCACAAGGAAGTTAAGTTTTGTGTATTCAGAGAACTATGCACTAAAATATTTTCTGTAAAATCATAGTTTGCGCGAATACGCGTATCTAGGTAAATTAATTTTCTGGGATTACAATTTTTTGCCTGAAAATATAAAACCAATTATCCAAGTACATAAGATTTTTAATTTTACCATGTTAATTGTATTAAAGAGGAAAAAAATCGGGAACAAGGTAAAAATAACCACAGTTTTACAGATACCTGGCGCAGTTTCCTTCAGCGATAGGAGAAAAGTACAATCATAAGACGGTAATTTAATCTGTGGACTATCATTGCGTGTAATAAAGACCCATTATTACAGATCTAATGTGCATAGTACAGTGTACCAACGGAAACACTGCATGCCTTCTGCGTAGGAGCGATGAGGCGCTAGGCGTGCGTTTTAATGTCGCCCGTATTCGCTTTTTTGGCATTGAACGCGCGACACAGCTTCAGGTAGTATATAGGCTCGTTAAAGATTCACAATTTATTCGTTAATTCTTTATCTCAGACAATGGAAACCCGCGAAAAAACGCTCTTTGTTCAATTTTTTATAACTTACACTTACCTAACTCAGTTAGCATTTAATAACACTATTTTTTGAGAAATGCATATTCCGTTGTGAATTATGCAACTGGGATTACAGGTGGAAGTAAAGGCCTAATTTTACTCATAATATAGGGTTTTAAATATTAACGTTCTGACTTTACAGCACATTTCCTGCTAAGCATTCCTTATTTAAATTTTTAAATAATTAAAATAATTTATTTCATTCTTGATGGAACCCCGAAACCGTACACGACTTGTTACATTCTGTTGTGAACGAATTTATAAAACGTCGCATTCTCAATTCTTAGGTAAATATTATACTTGAAAGAAAACTGAGTGCTAATTTAACAGTAGCAAATACAGCCATTACAAGTTATTTGTAGGAAATTTCTGCAGTGTTCTAGAAAGCAGTAGAATGAGAACATATTGAATTCCCGGGAGGACATGTGTTTGCATTTTATCGGGCAATGCACCCCTGCTCTCTCCACCTCTTAGCTGCACGAGTCTTTAAAGACGCGAAGAGGAAGGCCATTCCGCAGACTAAACATAAGCAACTCTAAAAACACGAAACTTTGCAACGTTTCCAGCTGCAAATATCCGTACGCCAACAGGACGACATGCTTTGCACAACGGTGTGAGCTTCGCACGATGTTATGATAATGCTTTCACGAGTATAGTTATTCGCAATATCCTTAAACTTTTCAAATAAATAAAATAAAGCTTGTGTATTTCTAAAACATGTAGGTAGCGTAGTTATGGGCAAGCGGGGTGAGTGTATTTAAAATTTGAGTTTTGTGGCTGTGTGTGAAAAATGCTGGAATAAATACCATCTAAATACGGCCACCTGTTCTTCGCGGAAAGATTCCACAATTATTGTTTACTGGGAAACACGTTAGTTTATGAAACAATTTCGTGGTTGGATGACTTGAACTCTCACGCGTCTGAGGTGTCGAAGCTCAGTGCCTGAGCAACTTAATTTTGATAGGTCCAGTCAAATGGAGAATGTATACTTACATAGACATCCGGCCAGTAGCCAAATGATACCTACTTGTGTGCACGTGTAGTGTTGATATCTATCATGCACACAAATCTTTCCGCGAAAAAACAGGTGGCCCAGCTTATAAGTAAAGGAGTTATGAAACACATCATGTAGGCTGTAGGACAAGTTGTTGACGAAGAATAGAAATGGTATAGTGAGACCCGGAATCCATATTTCGAATACCGTCCCTAGATTTAAATAATTAATTTATGAATTTTATTTTCGGCTTGTTTATGCACGTTAGTGTACGAATTGGTATAACAGTAATATATTTACGTTCCTAACAGTTTCACAGTCGGAAGTGATCGACGCATTATTAAAGCAATCAAGTTCGGTGATGAAGTTAATTTTACGTACCTACTATGTGAAAGGACACAAAAATTACACAAATTAAAGACTAAGAAGAGGCTCGGGATATTTAAGACTACGAAAGCAAAACAGTCACTTGTAAAACGAATTCCACTGGCATACGCGAGCAAAATGACGTCACTGGTTTGCAACGTGTCAGAACGTCGTTCGTCAATCAGCGCCTGGCAACTTACTAGCCAACCAACAGTCCAGCCAATAGGGAATCTCTCTCATCATGCAACAGCCAATCAGACACAAGCCCCCTTTCAGAACTTCATTCTGCAAGTCAAAGAATGGACACGCCCACACCAAAAGAACCATAACACGATTCCACTTAAGTAACAATATCCAAGCTAAATGTTAATTTTAGACATACATAGCCAAATAATACATGATGGTATTAAAAAATATAAAAAGGGGGAAGAGGGGATTTCCAAAACGCTCAGTTAACAACAAGATGCGTGTAATTCCTCTCTAGATTTAAACAACATTAACGTAAAAGAAAATTTACTTTTAAAAACATTGAAATCTTTGCTTTATAAATGTGATATGCTAGGTTATATAAATAAGCTTAGAAAAACCTAGGGTGTGTTGGGTGAAAATAAGTTGTGTCCACTTATGTTTGTACTGTACACACAGAATGAGATATTTTTCGTGAAACAATGTGAGCACACGGTAGATTTCTACATCGTACGTACGCAAAAGCTATCATTGTCTGCTGTTTGCAAGAAAACCCTTCTCCATTTCTTTCCAAGCCGCTGTGAATTTGGTACCTTTCACACTCGACGCCCATGGTTGGTGTGGAAACAGTAAACACATGCCTTATGATGTACAACCAAACATGAAATATAACTCACGAAACAATGTTGTTTTTAAGCATATCTTGCCTCGGAATCTTTTTGCGAAGCAGAATGGCCATGACGCTCTGGCGTAACTGAAGGAGCCGTTAGTGTTCGACATGAATGTGAAGAGAGTAGGTGGTGACAAGTGGACAGATATATCTTTCCCATCCAGAATTTCGGGTGGAAAAAGGTGAAAAATATGAACGCGAAATCGGTAGTACCCTGAGAAAACCTTGTCAGCCAGAATGTTTGTTAGGCTCGAACCAGGGACACCCACTGACTACAGATTAGTGACTTAAATATAAATCATTTTGAAAAACTGATTATTGGAGGAACATTGTTAGTAAAAGATCTCGTGTAAAATAGGTATCTAAACTTGATTACGTAAAATGATTTTCACGTAGGCTAGAAATCGATACATGTACACATCTGCAGATTTCCCATCATTGCTGCAGCATCTCTTCGGGAGAATAAATTTTCTGCTTGACTGGGCCAATCGAAACTAAGTCTACTCCGATACGGAACGTCTATGATTCGCAGGCAAATCTGTAAGACTCTAGAAAATAAAAAACAGATACTTGTGAAAGTGGATCTGAGAGCGTTTTGAAACTTACTTAGACACGAAATCCTTTAGGGTATGTCAGGTGCCCGTAAAAATGGGCGAACCATGATGTCGCAAGTATGATTCGTTGTTGCGGATAAAAACTTACTGTCACTAAGCTTTATTTAATCTATGGGATATCATCGGGGTTTTTGCAAGTACGATCACCCCCAGCGTCCTACCCTCGAATTCGTCCTTGAGCAACGATGGTTCTGTAAGCATGCAGCTAATCTCTCATTACGAAAAGTAAGCCTTCCATTAGAAGCGAAGTGCAGTTCCATTACGTGCTCTGAACGCATCCCTCATAGCAGAACATAACCGAGTGTTCTATCTAATGAGAGTTGCAAAAGGGTACGCTAACATTCAGGTAGCCCTTCTTCCACACGACTCGTAAATTCTCCTGACGTGGGTGCGTTACGTAATTAACGGAAACCTCCAGCAGTCTCCAACGGGCGTTACCGACCTCAGCTGTATACGGCACGTCCGTAAGTTACTGCCGTAAAGTTCGGGGGCCAGCGGAGGAGTCTGCTGTAGGCTAGTGGCGTCTCGCTTCCCACGGCTGGAAGTGACTTAAGTAGCCGTTATGTAATTTATGTGCAGTGCTCCCACGTCAGGGCACGAGCACCCGTTTTCCGCGATGCACAATATCGACAAATTTACATGGATGACACTGATCTCTATACTACAGAAGTACAAGAGCGATAAAAAAAATCGCTGTTGTACTTCCGTATTTTCCTTTATACTATAAAGTCTCGTTATCCCAAAAAATTGTAAAACCTTGTTGTAAAATGTATAGCTGATTGAGTCGATTTGAAAACGTGGTGATTATATAACATATTTTACTTTCGCGTATATGTCAAGGAAGAGTAAAGAAATATATTTTGGGCCTCTGTACTAACAACATGTGGGGCATAAATTAGCATTATTCACGTATAAATGGAAGTCTGATGATTGTTGAAAAACAGTATGAAAACACTTTTCTGGGTTTCCGTACTGTCTTTCAACANATATAAATGGAAGTCTGATGATTGTTGAAAAACAGTATGAAAACACTTTTCTGGGTTTCCGTACTGTCTTTCAACAATCATCAGTAAATATTTTGCCACGTTGATGTATTTCATTGAAGGTATTCCTAAAGTCGTAAATTTGTACATTAGATCGAGGTGCAAAACATAATTCTACAGTCTAATTCGTGGTTTCTTCGCACGTTTTGAATCAAACATTTGAAAAATCACCCCATATACGATGTGTTTGGTTGTTTCCTAAATATAACATGTATCACAAGCNTTGAATCAAACATTTGAAAAATCACCCCATATACGATGTGTTTGGTTGTTTCCTAAATATAACATGTATCACAAGCATTTGATACATATGTAAACACAAAAGAATTTTATTTTTGTTTGAATTGAACTTTTTATAATATTTAATCTCTAAATTATGATACTTCATTTATAATTAATACTAATAAAACATAAATTAGAAATAGTCCTCATACACAATATGTTTAAACTAAGTGCGTAGGAATACGGTGGGTTGTCCGTTTGCTATAATTATCTACACTTCGTTTTTTGTTTGCATAAGGCCGAGGAATAGCAAGAAAGTATAACTTTAGCAGGGTTTCACAAAAGTTGGAAGTAACTATGTTTCGTAGCTTAAACATCTTCAGTCTAAAAGGGCCATGGTGATGTAGTAGCCAGACTACTCGCCTCCCAACAAGGCAAACCGGGTTCGATCCCCAGCGTGTGGGAAACGTGGTGGACGTTACTGTTGGCTAATGGGTTTTCTCGGTGGACTGCCATCTCCCCAGGCCCTTCAATCCATCGTTGCTCTATCTTAATCTCATTTCACTCTCACCGGAGCTCTGGACTAAATTATTACCTACGCAGCGTTGCGCGCCTACTTCCTATGCAACTTATCCTAGACGCATGATCGCACCGCCTTGTTCTCCAGGCGTTGTACGTCGCAACTTTGAACACAATAAAATTATAAAAAAAGTTATTACCGGATATAAGTGTAAAGGGCTTTTGTGTTACTGTTGGTCCAATAAAACAATGTCTGGATTTTAGGCACTGAGTGTTCAAACACTATGTACAAAAATTGATTTTTGCGAAACAGGAATATGTCTTTATTGTGTTCAGACTCTATCAACCTTTTCAGTCACAGTGTTCGATATTTTAAAATTGTATAGAGAAAGATGATTTTATGACTTATACTGTATACAGCAGAAAACAGCGACCACTCAAATAAGTGCCCCAGGTGGCGGAGACATTCCTTGCTGAGACTATATTCCGTTGTATCATAAACACCCGCTGCCAATCAAATCAAGCAAAATCATATTTGTATTGGTCCCGATATGTGATAGATCGTGCACTGAGAAAAAATTATGGTTGAAAGAACCATCTAGACTGTTAAAATAGGTACAGCCATCTGATGGGTTGTAGGTACTTTATACACATATATTGTTACCATAGATAGTAATAACAAGAAATATTTTTGTTGTATTTGCTAATGCACATATATTTGNCCACGTCAGGGCACGAGCACCCGTTTTCCGCGATGCACAATATCGACAAATTTACATGGATGACACTGATCTCTATCCTACAGAAGTACAAGAGCGAAAAAAAAAATCGCTGTTGTACTTCCGTATTTTCCTTTATACTATAAAGTCTCGTTATCCCAAAAAATTGTTAAACCTTGTTGTAAAATGTATAGCTGATTGAGTCGATTTGAAAACGTGGTGATTATATAACATATTTTACTTTCGCGTATATGTCAAGGAAGAGTAAAGAAATATATTTTGGGCCTCTGTACTAACAACATGTGGGGCATAAATTAGCATTATTCACATATAAATGGAAGTCTGATGATTGTTGAAAAACAGTATGAAAACACTTTTCTGGGTTTCCGTACTGTCTTTCAACAATCATCAGTAAATATTTTGCCACGTTGATGTATTTCACTGAAGGTATTCCTAAAGTCGTAAATTTGTACATTAGATCGAGGTGCAAAACATAATTCTACAGTCTAATTCGTGGTTTCTTCGCACGTTTTGAATCAAACATTTGAAAAATCACCCCATATACGATGTGTTTGGTTGTTTCCTAAATATAACATGTATCACAAGCGTTTGATACATATGTAAACACAAAAGAATTTTATTTTTGTTTGAATTGAACTTTTTATAATATTTATTCTCTAAATTATAATATTTCATTTATAATTAACACTAATAAAACATAAATTAGAAATAGTCCTCATACACAATATGTTTAAACTAAGTGCGTAGGAATACGGTGGGTTGTCCGTTTGCTATAATTATCTACACTTCGTTTTTTGTTTGCATAAGGCCGAGGAATAGCAAGAAAGTATAACTTTAGCAGGGTTTCACAAAAGTTGGAAGTAACTATGTTTCGTAGCTTAAACATCTTCAGTCTAAAAGGGCCATGGTGATGTAGTAGCCAGACTACTCGCCTCCCAACAAGGCAAACCGGGTTCGATCCCCAGCGTGTGGGAAACGTGGTGGACGTTACTGTTGGCTAATGGGTTTTCTCGGTGGACTGCCATCTCCCCAGGCCCTTCAATCCATCGTTGCTCTATCTTAATCTCATTTCACTCTCACCGGAGCTCTGGACTAAATTATTACCTACGCAGCGTTGCGCGCCTACTTCCTATGCAACTTATCCTAGACGCATGATCGCACCGCCTTGTTCTCCAGGCGTTGTACGTCGCAACTTTGAACACAATAAAATTATAAAAAAAGTTATTACCGGATATAAGTGTAAAGGGCTTTTGTGTTACTGTTGGTCCAATAAAACAATGTCTGGATTTTAGGCACTGAGTGTTCAAACACTATGTACAAAAATTGATTTTTGCGAAACAGGAATATGTCTTTATTGCGTTCAGACTCTATCAACCTTTTCAGTCACAGTGTTCGATATTTTAAAATTTTATAGAGAAAGATGACTTTATGACTTATACTGTATACAGCAGAAAACAGCGACCACTCAAATAAGTGCCCCAGGTGGCGGAGACATTCCTTGCTGAGACTATATTCCGTTGTATCATAAACACCCGCTGCCAATCAAATCAAGCAAAATCATATTTGTATTGGTCCCGATATGTGATAGATCGTGCACTGAGACAAATTTATGGTTGAAAGAACCATCTAGACTGTTAAAATAGGTACAGCCATCTGATGGGTTGTAGGTACTACATACACATATATTGTTACCATAGATAGTAATAACAAGAAATATTTTTGTTGTATTTGCTAATGCACATATATTTGNCATACACATATATTGTTACCATAGATAGTAATAACAAGAAATATTTTTGTTGTATTTGCTAATGCACATATATTTGTAACAACAGAACACTGCGCTCCTATTGCAAAACATACAGTACGTCCAACAGAAAAACTTCAACAGTATTTGGATTGTTCCCACAACAACGATTGTAATAACCTAACAGAACTTCATGTTGTTAGCATTGAACAGTTCTGCAATAGGGATTGAGGTTAGCAGCAATAGAATATTCGGTTAAAGTTATTACAATCTTAGTTGGTATGGGAACAGACCTAATTTTATTGAAGTTGTTCTGTTGGAGGTGTTATCTTCCTTGTAGGATCGCAGTGTTATTCTGTAGCAGCCATATGTATAATAAAAACTACAAACACAGACAGGAATACATAAACCAGTCCTGTTGGTATTACTATATATGTTATCAATATTCATATGTAACCTACACTCAATCAGTTGGCTGTGTCTTATATTTCTAAAAACAATTCCAAATAAAATATTTGTTCGTTGCAACGCCTGACATGATATATTTATTTGTGACTGAGAACGTTGAAAGAAGTCAAGATTTCAGAGCAGCTATTTACGTAAATATCGTGCTAACTATGAATACAAGACACGGTTTTAGTGGTGCTAGAGACAAACATTTCTAGTGCTGAAACTCGGAAATCGGCGTTATGTAAATATTAGCGTAGATAGTAATAACCATACTATTAAATTTTCTGTACTNTGCTGAAACTCGGAAATCGGCGTTATGTAAATATTAGCGTAGATAATAATAACCATACTATTAAATTTTCTGTACTGTTTTAATTATATCCCCAACTATACACGTAGTGTCTACAATAGAGAACTCTCGTCCTGCCACACAAGACTGGGATTTTCTTAAACAGAAGTTCAGCAGTAGGCGGCCTATTTGGATCGTCCCCGCAGCAAACGTGCCTATAATAAACTAATATAATATTTCGCATCTTGCACAAAAGATTGGTTGTTGTTTCCCTCAAACCCCATTGTAGAAGAACTTTTCTCTTGCCACTTCTCTGGTGATTCTTTTCGAGTGTGGATTACCATTTCCTGTCTGCCCCATTTTGTCTCCACTGCCAGCATGAAAAATGAATGAGGTGGAGTTGGAGCAGCGGCGAAAAGAAAATCAAGGAGCCAGCAGGAGCACTAAGGAAAANGCCACTTCTCTGGTGATTCTTTTCGAGTGTGGATTACCATTTCCTGTCTGCCCCATTTTGTCTCCACTGCCAGCATGAAAAATGAATGAGGTGGAGTTGGAGCAGCGGCGAAAAGAAAATCAAGGAGCCAGCAGGAGTACTAAGGAAAAACCACTGTACTATGTCAGTTGGCGTTCCATTCTCCACGTGGCAGTACACAACCGAAACATTCTCGGCCCTCATGAACTTTAAACTCAAGTAGGGCTGTCAGACGGGAAGCAAATTCTTAACCACTGAGCCACGGAGGCGCTGAAATTTTCAAAAGAGAAAGTAACCACATAGCTAAATNTGCTGAAACTCGGAAATCGGCGTTATGTAAATATTAGCGTAGATAGTAATAACCATACTATTAAATTTTCTGTACTATTTTAATTATATCCCCAACTATACACGTAGTGTCTACAATAGAGAACTCTCGTCCTANCCCCAACTATACACGTAGTGTCTACAATAGAGAACTCTCGTCCTGCCACACAAGACTGGGATTTTCTTAAACAGAAGTTCAGCAGTAGGCGGCCTATTTGGATCGTCCCCGCAGCAAACGTGCCTATAATAAACTAATATAATATTTCGCATCTTGCACAAAAGATTGGTTGTTGTTTCCCTCAAACCCCATTGTAGAAGAACTTTTCTCTTGTCACTTCTCTGGTGATTCTTTTCGAGTGTGGATTACCATTTCCTGTCTGCCCCATTTTGTCTCCACTGCCAGCATGAAAAATGAATGAGGTGGAGTTGGAGCAGCGGCGAAAAGAAAATCAAGGAGCCAGCAGGAGCACTAAGGAAAAACCACTGTACTATGTCAGTTGGCGTTCCATTCTCCACGTGGCAGTGCACAACCGAAACATTCTCGGCCCTCATGAACTTTAAACTCAAGTAGGGCTGTCAGAAGGGAAGCAAATTCTTAACCACTGAGCCACGGAGGCGCTGAAATTTTCAAAAGAGAAAGTAACCACATAGCTAAATTTGGCCAATGTTTTCATATTTCCACAATAGAACTTGGAAACCATTTTCTTTCCCAGCACAAACCCAGATATTTTTGAAGAAAGCGGCATTACCTAGTGCGAACTTCTGACGATATAGTAACAACTTAGTTCAATAAAAAATTTGAAATACACCTTTATTAAAATAGTATTTTCATCATTTTATATAGAATAATGTTGTTTTCTAGAAATCCGTAAGGTTTTTAGTAAAAATCTCACGGTAAATATATTATAGCAATATTACAGAATGACCTACCACCACCCAAGACGAAATCCACTTTGTTAATTTTGATAAAGGCCGATAATTTTTTTTTTTTGAAACGATGTACCTGCTTGTTTGACTTCGCACATGGCTATCACCAATCTATTGAAATTCTAAATTCTAAACGAAGTACAAGTATAAAAAGAGGCTTTCGGAAAGTTACGCTGATGTTTTTCGAAAGCGAACGTTACGGTGACTAATTAATAGGGAACTTAATTTAATGCACCACGAGCCTGCTAAATTTGGTGGCAATTGTTTGAACCGGCTCAGAAGGACTGGTTACACAACTCGTGAGTTAGGGTAGTCGCAATATCCCAATATGGCAGAACAAGCTCATTCTCACGTGATATCTTTTTGAGTCATTATTAGTTAAAGTTTGCGTACCAACTATTGTTTAAATCGGATTTGCAGTTCCAAACATACTATTAGATAAGTAAATAATTTACTGGCAGCTCTCCAGATTAATAAAAAATTACAAATTCACGTTTTTTATTACAGCATATTTAACAGAAAATGGTGCCAAATATTTTTATTCTCTCTTTTAGCCTGCGTAAGTTATAAACACGTTATAATTTCCCCCTAAATTGACAAATAAAGGCATTATTACTTTAAATGTGTTTGCCAATCATAAATAACGTTCTTCTGGAGTAGAATTTATAGTTGAAATCACATTAAATGTTCTAGAAACTTGACACATGACTGCAAATTTCTGAAGCATCTACGTTCAGTCGCCTCACTCACAACTTGCTTGGTTGGCCGCCATTTTTAAATTCAGTATTTGATCCATTTAAATCATGAAAGTTTGCAAATCCTTCTGTAGCGCTACTGGTGTGCGAAATTTGGTGTAAATATACCTGGCACTATATTTAAAAAAGGCTGACAAATGGGATCTCTGTAGGCATAACTGACGTTATTATCGAATACTGTTAGCGTACAACTTGGTACAGCGGGCAAAACATACTTGTGTAAAGGGCAATGAGGACGAAAAACTAAAAAAACCTTAAATCTCCTGGATTCCCACATTTTATTACAATGTGCTTTACCAACGTACTAAATAAATGGCTTTAAAATGTATCAATAGAACGGAGGTTGTTAGGATGGTACCAAAGATACATCGAGACCACCGCATAAGTGTCTGTGCTCCTTTTTTTTTCAGAAACATCGGTTGGCATGTGCGAATGCGAAGGATTCATTAGGTAGTTTCACACGTGTAACGAAAGGAGTTCTCGGATTTACGACAGGGCCTCGGGGGTGTGGTGGTCAGACTGCTCGCTTATTATTATAGTAACCAAAATAAAATAATACTTAGAATGGTTATGCATGTGAAACATCTCATTTCTGATATGATACATTTTATTAGTGAACCATCCTTCCCGACGTGAGTTGTCATTTCGCACTTATCATATATTTCATTATCTCTCGAATACCCATGTCTATACTGTTGGTTATTTGTATTAATATAAAAATCTGAGTACTGGTTATAACTATAAAATAATGTAAACTCATGTTCAGTGTCTTCTCGAAATAGGCACTGCACGAGTTAACATAACGAACACATACTTATCGTAGAAACATACCCATGCCTATAACATTTGGTAAAATAATATTTTTCATATATATTTTTTGTGTAAACATAATTTGGACCTGTGCTGGCACCCTTGTCCCAATAACATAGTCAAGTAGGGCATGTGGTTCATCGACTAAGATGATTTCAGAAGCAGGAAGGAATGATAGAGCATGATAGGAAGAACGACAGAGCATGAAAGGTGGAATGACAGAACATAAAGCGTCATGACAGGACAATTAACTTTAACGTTAAAGGGGTGAAATGACAGAGCATGAAAGGTGTAATGACAGAGCATGANGTCATGACAGGACAATTAACTTTAACGTTAAAGGGGTGAAATGACAGAGCATGAAAGGTGTAATGACAGAGCATGATGTACCATGACAGTGCAATGAACTAGAACATTCTAGAGTTGAATGACAGCATTATAGGCAGAATGACATAGCATGATAGGTGGAATGACATATTATGAAGTATCATGACCGGGCAATGAAATAGAACATTCTAGTTTGTAATGACAGCGCACGATAGGCACGTTATGCGGAATGACAGAGAAGTCGATTGCGAATGTAGGTCAATGCCATCCAAGATGGGGAATGTATGTCAAAGTTCATCCAAGAGTGCGAATGTAGGTCAAAGTAAAAATCATCCATGATAGTGGTTGTGATTTAATCTAGGATGGCGGTCGCATGGACTATTATTAATTTTATAAACATAAAAAACAAAAATTAAATAATTTAATTAAATTTCAGTTCATAAAATTAAAAGTTACATTTTGAAACAAAGCATAGGAAGCGAACTACTTCGTCTACCTTGATNCGAAGCATAGGAAGCGAACTACTTCGTCTACCTTGATGCTTAAGTGACTGTGTGTCTGTTACAATATTTACAGTTATGGGCAGGTATTTTCGTTCAAAGGTTGATTTCCAAAGCAAACTGACTATAATTGCCACCAGTATGTTAAGTCGTAATTAAATCAGCCACCAAAGACGATCTTATCGATGCCGANCAAACTGACTATAATTGCCACCAGTATGTTAAGTCGTAATTAAATCAGCCACCAAAGACGATCTTATCGATGCCGACCTTTCTGATAGGGATCCTTATTAATCACTGTTTATCCAGATAGGCGTAAGACTTTCTTCCAGAGAATCAATTTGAAGTGCTCTAATACCAAATACTGTGACTCAGGTTGTCGCTTCTGTAGATATAATTGTATGTTCTGTGCTTCTATCTTATACGTTCTGCAACGTGTTTTTCCGGTCGCCCACAGTTTTACTTAGGGTCAACCACAGAACACAGGAGTTCACAGAAGTCAGATTGCTGTTTGTACCCGTTCGCTGATTGGCTGCATGAGTCTTCAGAATTGGTACTTTTGCATGACTGGCTACTACTGCTTGCTACGGAAGATTGCCTATTGGCTGAGCTGCCACCTGACAATTTAGCTACCTGCGAACGGCGTTGCACCACGTTGTCAACCAATGACGCCATTTTAATGGTATGTGCGAACGGTGTTCATGGTAGAAGAGGTGTGTATTCTTAAGTATTGAGTGTCCCGACTTAACCAGGATACACGATGAGGGATTTGCATTTATTTAATTCCGCGCTGTGCCCACTCCTTCACGGATGTGAGATGAGGCTGCCTTGCCGTTTCTACCCACAGCCAGCAACGTAAAATTCCGATTGATAATGTCGTTAAAGCTGTCACCTTCGGGCGTTGAAAATCCGGGTTCGAACACTAGTCCATCTGTTCCATTGTGTGCCAGTGATTTTATTTTTTGTATTATTTGATTTTTACAGTCGGTCAGCAGTTATTTCAACCAAGCGAGGTGGCCCAGTTGTAACTAAAATTCACTCGCATTCAGGGGGACCTGTGTGTGATCACTTGAGCCGACCATCCTGATTTCGGTTCCCCGTCGTTTATTTAAATTGATCCACGTGAATGCTGGGTGAAAGTTCGTTGATACATGCAATTGTGTCCTTCCCCCTCCTTCTTCCACCCACACACAAACTCCTGACTCAGGTACTGGTTGTGTCTTTGAACTCTATCCATTCTAAAGTGGTAGCTTGTTTTACTCCACCAGTCAGCGCACTTCAAAGGTATTGGTTGTGTTGTCAGCCACCAACACACGCGTCACGAGGAGTATGCTGTCAAAATCGCCTTCACCTTAGCGTTAATTTTTTTTTGTGTGTGTGCACTAAAGTGTTCAAGAGGATTCTTTAAATATATTATTAACAAATCACCACTCTTTTGCGACTGTTTCGAAGGAACTGTTTTCTTCTTTTATTTTCTTCGACATGTGGTGAAATTTCAGCACGACTCCTCGCGTCCGCCATATTGTACAACACTGGTTACTTGATGCATTTTCATCCNCATGTGGTGAAATTTCAGCACGACTCCTCGCGTCCGCCATATTGTACAACACTGGTTACTTGATGCATTTTCATCCAGAAACGGGACAGCAACAAAAAAATTATTTGTCCAAGTTTCAAGCAAATTAGACTCTTGAATGCGCACACAGTACTTTGATAGGCTATTATGTATCATTATAAACGCAACATGTGATTTTAATTAACGACGTTTAACTTAAAAATTACAAAATACTATCGGAACTATTTTATACAGCAATCATGCGGTCAACCGACTAGTCAGCCAGTAACTTTGACTTTGTCGCTTGCGTTGTTTATTTCTGCTGCCACCTTGGAATTGGTGAAGTTTAGTAACTCCTGTTACGACTACTTTGCCACGAGAAGCAGTAGAAGCAGCAAAAATGCAGTAATTGGTTTTTTTACCGGAATAAAATTACAAATGAGCGGAGACTGCTAGAATACAGCAAACGAATGATGCTTTTGTTAAGAATCCTATATTGAATGGGCCTGGCTGTGAGGGTACGACGACGCCAAACTATCAATTCTCGCGTGCGTAACTCAGCCCGGGATCCGGCTGGGGGGCCAATAGATAGGGACAGGTGTTTTCCGCAAGAAATACNCCTCGCGTGCGTAACTCAGCCCGGGATCCGGCTGGGGGGCCAATAGATAGGGACAGGTGTTTTCCGCAAGAAATACTTCAAAACCAGTTGAACTCCAAAACACATTTGTTCGTATGCACTTACGTGGTTGTATGATTTTTAATGTCACGTGCCCCAGTTGTCTGTCTGTGAGTCATGGACGTTCAGTATCGGAGTACTTCAATACGGTTAGCCCAGTCCTCAGTAAAATAAGAACATGTCTTCTCACGTAGACACGCGGCCAATAACCAAAGAAAGTGGTCGTTAGGGACGTAGGATATAGAAGTCTAGCATGACCATAAACATTTCCGCGAAATACACCTGTCGGTACCGATAGNAATACGGTTAGCCCAGTCCTCAGTAAAATAAGAACATGTCTTCTCACGTAGACACGCGGCCAATAACCAAAGAAAGTGGTCGTTAGGGACGTAGGATATAGAAGTCTAGCATGACCATAAACATTTCCGCGAAATACACCTGTCGGTACCGATAGGTAAGGAGAGCGGTACGCCGAAGAGGCGAAGACGAGAAGTATGGTGAAGACCCGGGACGACGGAAGACGGGACTTGAACAGAGGCTATCCCACCTGACCAGGCGATCTGTCCATCCTCCAGAGAGCGAGGGCGAGCCAAGTCGTGAAAAACCGAGACTACAAGACCTTACAACCCTCACGTGACGTCACTGCTGGAAGTCCATAGTCTCCACGCGGCATAGTTTTAGAATATGTAACAATGCAGGGAATAAAAATGGGCAGCACCGAATAATACGAAAGTTTCTTTGCTTTCGATCTGTTGTCATTTGTAAACAAGTTGAGGACGACGTCGAGAAATATTACTTATAGGCTATTCGCCGTAAAGTGAGCACTTTTTAAAGCCCATCCAGCAAGCATAATAATTAAAAAAATTATATTTAATTGTGGCCTCAGTTATGAGAGCTATAAAATGTACACACTTTGTTTATTAGTCACATGTAGGGACACGAAAAAAGTATCGATACTTTGTGGTATCGAGTACTTTACCTTTCGATACCAATACTTTTGTACTCGATACTTTGTATTTGATACTTTTACTTAATGAGTACTTATTGATAGGTATTGTATCGAATAAATCTTAGAAGTTATCTACTTAAAACTTGGCTTTATGGCTCATGTTTATGGCAACGCCATCTAGTACAATCAAGTGTAATCTTAAAGTACTCACTATTATTCTGTGCTGTGTTTGTGTATTGATATTTGAGTCATAACTCATAATTAGAAGAATGTCGCCTAGTAAGAGTGAACTTTGGCAGTATTTTGTCAAGATTAACAACAAAGTGAAATGCAAGACTTGTTTCAAAACCATAAAAACGTCAGGGAATACATCAAACATGAATAAACATCTAAAGAAACACCCTAAATCTAGTGCGTCAAGGTAATTTTTTTATAGTTTTATGCCTCTTTGTAAACCTAACCTAAAATAAATCCACATTTCCTTTACTAATCATACTAATATTATAAATTTTGTGAAGATGTTTGGATGTTTGTCCGTGAATCATGCCTAAATGCCTTTGTTAGTAGCNTCAGGGAATACATCAAACATGAATAAACATCTAAAGAAACACCCTAAACCTAGTGCGTCAAGGTAATTTTTTTATAGTTTTATGCCTCTTTGTAAACCAAACCTAAAATAAATCCACATTTCCTTTACTAATCCTACTAATATTATAAATTTTGTGAAGATGTTTGGATGTTTGTCCGTGAATCATGCCTAAATGCCTTTGTTAGTAGCNCTACTAATATTATAAATTTTGTGAAGATGTTTGGATGTTTGTCCGTGAATCATGCCTAAATGCCTTTGTTAGTAGCACTCGTTCTATTAAACTTCTGTTGGCGAAGTTGGCTTTTATTATATAATAAGCTTGTCGCATATTTAGTCTGTTTAAGTACTTTTTGTCTTGGTTTTTTTTCATATTGTGTCTTGTGTGTCTTTAGGCAGCCTAAATTGTTTTCGTTTAATATGTGGTAGCTTGTAACTGGCGTATAGTTGCCTAAACTTATGTAAAAATTTTGTAAATGATGCCGTTAGCTTCCCAAATAAAATAGAATAAACGGCTGAACGGATTTAAATGTAATTTGGTAGTCAGATAGAGAAGACACTGGATAATATAGTCATATTATAAATAAGTGTGAAAGTAACTCTGTCTGTCTGTCTATTACCTTTTCACGCCTAAACCACTAAACCAATTTTGGTTATGGATGAAGTCGCGAGCTGAACCCTAGTATAGCTATAAAAGTATTCGGTTTAGTTAAACCCGTTTTACATTNGGTTATGGATGAAGTCGCGAGCTGAACCCTAGTATAGCTATAAAAGTATTCGGTTTAGTTAAACCCGTTTTACATTTAAAAAAACTAGTTAGTGGTATGAAACTAATGAAGTTATTATTTTTTATTGAGAAAGGAGATGAAAAGAGACAAACTACGATTAATACAAAGTCAGAATTCCTGAATCCACCGAGTCATGAACCACAACCATCGAAATCGAAAGCACCTGAATTGGATACATTTATGGCGACTCCTTCACCATCTGATGTCGAGAGAGCTCCAATCTATAACAGTGACCTTGAAGAAACATGTGCACCACTTCCAAAAAAAAGGCAACTTTCAATCGTACAATCAATGGAACGAAAATATTCTTATTCTGACGGAGGGAAGGGTTATTTGAAGCTCAGCAAATGTTTGCTTTATTTTATTTGCGTTGATAAAAGACCATTTGACATTTTGAAAGGGCGTGGGTTTAAAAAAATTAATGCATCAAGCTAATCCATCATTTAAAATTCCACGTGTTGATACACTTAAAGCACAATTCGATGCTTTTTACAGTATTATGCGTTTGAAAATTGAAAAAATATTTTACAATGTAGCTCACGTGGCATTAACCTGTGCCATTTGGAGTGAAATGATGAATATTACCAGTTATTTAGGGGTTACTGTTAATTATTCGCATGATGATCGACTTGTATCGCGTTGCATAGCTACCGTTGCACTGGATCAACGGCATATTGGTGACTATATAACTGAAAAATTAAAAGAAATTTGTGCAGGTATAAACATCAGCCTGGATAAAATAACTGCAGTAGTTACGGACAATGGCACGAACATGATAGCAGGCATAGCTATTTTTCTAGGCAAAAACAAACACTTGCCTTGCTTTGCTCATACAGTCAATCTTATCACTGAATCTGCAATGTCAGTCAATGATTTGTGTTCATTAGTAAGCAAAGTACGAAACATTGTAAAAATTTTTCAAGAGCAGAGTAATTCTCAGCGACTCTTTACGTCAAGAGCAAACTGGCTCTGTACCTCTAAAACTGATTTTAGATGTTAAGACTCGTTGGAACTCTGTCTATAAATACTAAAGCCCCACCTACACCCTCAGCTGTAGAAATGCAGAATATAAAAACATTGATTTGTATTTTAAAACATTGAAATATGTAACCAAAGAGCTGTCAGGTGAACAGTATGTGACTATAAGTAAAATTATACCGATGGTGAACTGCTTAAAGGCGACGATTATTGATATGCCTGTGGATGTCGTGATGATGATGATAGTACTGGTGGTGGTGTAGTACATACAGTAAAAAAAAATCAGTTAGAACGCAGATTCGGACATATCGCAGCTAATCCTTTGATTACTATCTCATGTTTACTGGATCAGAGATTCAAGAATATCCACTTTCAGGATGCCAGAGCCCGTGCAAAGGCAATTTCTGTACTGAGACGATTTATTACTACCACTCCTAGTATTCTCGGTAGTGAACCTGATAGTGTATCTTCTCTTGAAACAACATACACTTTCTGGAGTCACNTACCACTCCTAGTATTCTCGGTAGTGAACCTGATAGTGTATCTTCTCTTGAAACAACATACACTTTCTGGAGTCACAATAAGAAGTTGGCTCATACGAAAAAACGAAACAAAGCAACAAGTTCTTCATTACAGTCTGAACATAAGGATGAAANCATACGAAAAAACGAAACAAAGCAACAAGTTCTTCATTACAGTCTGAACATAAGGATGAAATAAGCCATTACTTATATGCACAGGTTTCATCACTTTCCATAGATCCTTTGAAACAATGGGAAGATATGGAAGTTGGTTTCCCAAAATTATACAAGTTGGCACGAGAATATTTATCAATTCCTGCGATGTCAAACCCCCCAGAATGATTATTTTCTAAGGCAGGAAGTACCATAACAAAAACCCGAAATCAGTTATCGCCAAAACGGTTCGATAAACTTTTATTTTTAAGCGATTGTATGGAGGAGGAATGGGAACTTTAATTATGTGTACCTAAAGTAATAAATAATTGTTTTTAAATCAACTTTATGATTTCTTGTGAATTTAGTTGTTTTTTTATTATTTTATTATATTTATGTACCATTTGTTTTTTCATGTGTCTAATGAAGCTAAACTGACGTCACTGACTGACATTGATGTCATGACGTGAGTGTAGTTGTATGCGTATTAGGTTAGGTCCTAAGAAAAGTAAGTAGAAAGTACTCGATACTTTAAAGTATCGACACTTTTCTTTCGATTATTTTACGAGTATGATACTTTTTCTTCGATACTACTCATGAGTACAGTATCGATACTTTCTATTCGATACCGTGTCCCTAGTCACATGGCGATTTTCATATTAACAATTGTGTAAACGATACAAATAATCTGGAATGAACTCGTAAACAAGGCCTTAAAAAGTGTTCTTTTTATCGTGAACAGCCTGTACATAACGATGCATTCTCTGAACACATCAACTAGCTCTACGCCATTTCTCGATTTTCGTTGCATTTACCATGTTGCTACTGGCAAACAAGAAAAAACTGCGATAAGAAGTCTTACTTAATGATACATTCTCTGAATACATCAAAAAGCTCAGGCTATAGCTATTTCATTATTGCTCTTTGTTTTTCAGTGACATTGTGTAATAATATTTAACTAACGGGGGAGTTATTGTAAGCATAGTCTCCTCGGAGTGAAGTTTGGTGTGCGTTATACTTCGTAAAATGCTGTTTGTAATTATTTGTATAAACTAGCTATTGAAAAAGTTTAAATACTTTCAATACATTTGTTTGATATCACTAAAATTGGTTTCATTTAAACAGAAAAAACCTACAAAAATTGCTTTATGCGAGGTGCATGAAACAATTAAGCACCGACGTAAACCTAAAAATCTATTCTTTTCTATTTCCCATGCTAGTACACACAAAAAAGCACTGAAAAAATAATATCATTACTTAAATGTTATTTTTATACTAATAGTCAATAAAGTTGTTTGTTAAGCTTTATGGGCACAAATATTTCTCATAAATAACGTTCAACCAAGCGTTTCCTCTTTCATTACTGCCAGGAAACGCAATGATTTACACTATAGCCAATTATACTAATTCCAAGACACTGAGGAACACACAACTTAAACAACGTGGTGTATTATTACACAGACGCCATAGTTTTAATTTTAAAATAACCCACCACATACCTAAACTAACCAAACTGCCAGTCATATTGGCCACTTTAGTTTGCCACGCAGTCGTGACGTAACTGGTATTCCTAATATAGGTTGATAAGGCCTTGAAATATCAGTGATAACGTCCAGGCCCGATTCACATACGCATCTCTTCCGCTAGCTCACGTACATTGCTATTAGTTATGCAGAAACTATTAAAGCCCGTTCCGGAATACATTACGTGATTGCTATCCTTTGTTATTCAAATCGATTCAGAATATGGCTTATTGAAATCATTCCAACTTTGTGTTTCTTGTCACCTCATCAACGTTTAAACCTACTAGGTTAACTATTTAGAGTCCATTCGAGATTTATTCAAAATTTTCTGAAGCCCTGCTAAAGTTCTACCTCCAGGATATTCCTCCGCCTCATGCAAACAAATATCTACCAAGTTTAGAAAATTACACCAAAAGGACAACACACCACATTCGTGCGCACTAAGTGTAATAATTTTTTATAAGAACTTTTTCTTACAAGGAATTGCCAACACACCTATTTTCTTCCTCGTTTCATACATAAAATTTTTAAAGGCAATACTATAACTTTTATATTAAATATAACTTAATATTCAAATCAACCAAAAAATCTAATTTATGGTAACAGGCGTGTAAAACGCTTGTGATACACGACACATTTAGCAAACAACTAAACACGGTATTCATGGGGCGATTTTTCCGATGTTCAGTTCAAAAAGTGTAAAGAAACCACGAATATNTAAACAACTAAACACGGTATTCATGGGGCGATTTTTCCGATGTTCAGTTCAAAAAGTGTAAAGAAACCACGAATATACTATATGCAGAAATACATTGTATAATATACACTGGAGAGCCAAAAAATCTGCTATAGGCGTGAGTGTGCAAATAACAGAGGTATGGAACCAATCTGAGTAACGTGATGCGGTGGGCAGCGCCTATATAAGACAACAAGCGTCTGGCAAAGTTGCTAGATCGGTTACCGCTGCTACAATGGCAGGTTATNTAGCTATTTCATTATTGCTCTTTGTTTTTCAGTGACATTGTGTAATAATATTTAACTAACGGGGGAGTTATTGTAAACAAAGTCTCCTCGGAGTGAAGTTTGGTGTGCGTTATACTTCGTAAAATGTTGTTTGTAATAATTTGTATAAACTAGCTATTGAAAAAGTTTAAATACTTTCAATAAATTTGTTTGATATCACTAAAATTGGTTTTATTTAAACAGAAAAGACCTACAAAAATTGCTTTATGCGAGGTGCATGAAACAATTAAGCACCGACGTAAACCTAAAAATCTATTATTTTCTATTTCCCATGCTAGTACACACAAAAACGCACTGAAAAAATAATATCATTACTTAAATGTTATTTTTATACTAATAGTCAATAAAGTTGTTTGTTAAGCTTTATGGGCACAAATATTTCTCATAAATAACGTTCAACCAAGCGTTTCCTCTTTCATTACTGCCAGGAAACGCAATGATTTACACTATAGCCAATTATACTAATTCCAAGACACTGAGGAACACACAACTTAAACAACGTGGTGTATTATTACACAGACGCCATAGTTTTAATTTTAAAATAACCCACCACATACCTAAACTAACCAAACTGCCAGTCATATTGGCCACTTTAGTTTGCCACGCAGTCGTGACGTAACTGGTATTCCTAATATAGGTTGATAAGGCCTTGAAATATCAGTGATAACGTCCAGGCCCGATTCACATACGCATCTCTTCCGCTAGCTCACGTACATTGCTATTAGTTATGCAGAAACTATTAAAGCCCGTTCCGGAATACATTACGTGATTGCTATCCTTTGTTATTCAAATCGATTCAGAATATGGCTTATTGAAATCATTCCAACTTTGTGTTTCTTGTCACCTCATCAACGTTTAAACCTACTAGGTTAACTATTTAGAGTCCATTCGAGATTTATTCAAAATTTTCTGAAGCCCTGCTAAAGTTCTACCTCCAGGATATTCCTCCGCCTCATGCAAACAAATATCTACCAAGTTTAGAAAATTACACCAAAAGGACAACACACCACATTCGTGAGCACTAAGTGTAATAATTTTTTATAAGAACTTTTTCTTACAAGGAATTGCCAACACACCTATTTTCTTCCTCGTTTCATACATAAAATATTTAAAGGCAATACTATAACTTTTATATTAAATATAACTTAATATTCAAATCAACCAAAAAATCTAATTTATGGTAACAGGCGTGTAAAACGCTTGTGATACACGACACATTTAGTAAACAACTAAACACGGTATTCATGGGGCGATTTTTCCGATGTTCAGTTCAAAAAGTGTAAAGAAACCACGAATATACTATATGCAGAAATACATTGTATAATATACACTGGAGAGCCAAAAAATCTGCTATAGGCGTGAGTGTGCAAATAACAGAGGTATGGAACCAATCTGAGTAACGTGATTCGGTGGGCAGCGCCTATATAAGACAACAAGCGTCTGGCAAAGTTGCTAGATCGGTTACCGCTGCTACAATGGCAGGTTATCAACATTTATGTGAGTTTGAACGTGGTGTTGTAGTCGGAGCACGAGAGATGGGACATAGCATCTCCGAGGTAACGATAACATTTGGATTTTCGCGTACGACCATTTCACGAGTGTACAGTGAATATCAGGAATCCGGTAAAACATAAAATCTTCGATATCGCTGCGGCCGGAAAAAGATCGTGAACGAACGGGACAAACGACGACTGACGAGAATCATTAAACGTGACAGACGTGCAAACCTTTCTCAAATTGGCGCAGATTACAATGCTGGGGAATCAAGTGCCAGCGTGCTAATTATTTAACGAACCATCATTGATATGGGCTTTCGGAGCCGAAGGCCCACTCGTGTACCGTTTTTGACTGCCCGACACAAAGCTTTACGCCTCGCCTGGCCCGCCAACACCGCCATTGGACTGTTGATGACTCGAAACACGTTGCCTGGTCTGACGAGTCTCGTTTACAATTGTATAGGGCAGATGGACGTGTACGGGTATGGAGACATACTCATGAATCCATGGACCCTACACATCAACAGGGGACTATTCGAGCTGGTGGAGTATTTGTCATGGTATGGGGGGTGTGCAGTTGGCGTTAAATGGGACCCCTGATAGGTCTAGATACGACTCTGACAGGTGACAGATACGTAACCATCCTGTCCGATCACCTGCACCCATTCATNGCACGACACAAAGCTTTACGCCTCGCCTGGGCCCGCCAACACCGCCATTGGACTGTTGATGACTGGAAACACGTTGCCTGGTCTGACGAGTCTCGTTTACAATTGTATAGGGCAGATGGACGTGTACGGGTATGGAGACATACTCATGAATCCATGGACCCTACACATCAACAGGGGACTATTCAAGCTGGTGGAGTATTTGTCATGGTATGGGGGGTGTGCAGTTGGCGTTAAATGGGACCCCTGATAGGTCTAGATACGACTCTGACAGGTGACAGATACGTAACCATCCTGTCCGATCACCTGCACCCATTCATGTCCATTGTGCATTCCGACGGACGTGGACAATTCCAGCAGGACATTGCGATACCTCACACGTCGAGAGTTGGTACCGAGTGGCTCCAGGAACACTCTTCTGACTTTAGACACTTCCATTGGCCATCTAAATCACAAGACATGAACACTATTGAGCATATTTGGGATGCCTTCCAACGTGTTGTTCAGAAGAGATCTCAACCGCCTCACACTCCTATGGAAATGTGGACTACCCTACAGGATTCATGGTATGAATTGCCTACTGCATACCTTCAGACATCAGTCGAGTCCATGCCACGTCGTCTTGCGGCATTTCTTCGTGCTCGCGGGGGCCCTACACGATATTAGGTAGGTGTACCACTTTTTTTTAGCTCTTCAGTGTAATACACTGATGTCGACAAGATTTCCAAAGCGTCGTCTGCCTAA
>NQII01000269.1:953222-970590 GCA_002778355.1 Clitarchus hookeri | reverse complement strand
AAGAAAAATTTCACGCCCGTTTACTAGTATCCGTTTTCTGTTTCCTTTTCGATTGTGTATTATTTTAATGTGAAAACGTTTGGTACGAGTTTTACACAGTCATTTTTATGTATGAACATTACATCACTGACTACTTAACTTAGAATAAGGACATGCAGTAGGCCTGCATAGGGACGCCACTGAAAGTGCTATGAGGTGAGTCGACGGGAGACAGACTGCACGCCAGTCCAGTGCTTTGCACGTATAGGCGGCCAGACATTCGATGCACCTACCTTGGTCGCTCTTAACACTTCAACACTTTCATAGGCCACAAAGCTAAATAACTCTCGCGAGCATTTTGAAGCACTGCCCAGTTTCTTTGTGCCACAAACAAAAATTTTAAATTTTTGCTAACCTAATGGCTGGAAACGATCGCCAATCCAGTTGCTAAAAACTTAAATATTTTACCGTTGCCAAGTTATTCTTTGGTATGTGCAAATCAGAGACGAACCCATTTCACTTTTTTGATTTACGGCATTCATTATTTGTTGCTAACACAACAGTAGATGACAGTCATTTTTTACGTAAAAATGTGCGCTGTTATGGATACTAATATTTTTTATTCTAAATTTTTAGTTCAGTTAACCGTGAACGTGCTACGCGTGAAATTTCTCTGAATCTTGTCACGAAATGGAATCGCAGAAAATCACGGTATATAATCCGTTAAATTGCATCCGGTTGAAAGCCTGACGTTGTGACGTCCATACCGGCCGCCGTCAATCTGAAGGCTGAATTCGTCATAGAAGCTGAGGGCGTGGTCTCTATATGACAGCCGATTTCTGATTGGTATATAAATTAATGACACATGTGAAGGGGGGTTATGGGGGCGAGGTTAAACCCACCTTGTGGAGGGGGCATTCGTCCCAGATGTCTCCTATGATGGTGAGATGGCGGTAGGTGATAGGGGAGTGCAATGAGAAGACTCGCACATGCGTAATATCATACCCATGTCGTTTAGCTNTAGATGGCGGTAGGTGATAGGGGAGTGCAATGAGAAGACTCGCACATGCGTAATATCATACCCATGTCGTTTAGCTGATACTCCCACATCTGTAATAGCGCGTGCAAATGCTTTTTGTTTCTGATGTATCGTGTTACTAGCTCTACCTTTCATAAAGGATATTCACGATAATGTAAGCACTATAAAAAAAATTGAAAAAATACTGCCTATAATTGTGTATTTGCTACAGTACACTGTTAAGAAATTGTGTAATTTTNTATAAAAAAAATTGAAAAAATACTGCCTATAATTGTGTATTTGCTACAGTACACTGTTAAGAAATTGTGTAATTTTGCACTAAATGTATGTTGCAGCAGCTTCTCCACTGATGTCGGTGTAATGTTACACCTACAAATGTCAATCCTTTATTACTCAACATCAAAGTAAAATCATACTACAAATTAGTAAAATACCATGCACCTTGTACCACTAATTTTACACATATAATGGAGTAAAATTACAATTCCTATGCAGCAGAAAATAAACTGCAACATCCGTGTATTATTTCTCCACGGCAAGTAAATTTACACAGGCATCGCGATTGTAATTTCACCACTTACAAAAAAGTAAAACCGCAGATCACTGTAATGGAAATTACGCAATTTCTTTAGAATTTTCACTGTTACACTAAGCATTTTTTTCCGTCAATATATGTTATTTTACAACTGCGTCATGTAAATTCGCATACGTTGCGTGCGCATTTTTTAAATGTTCACGTTATTATACTCCGTTTTATAACTTGGTAGTTTAACAGAGTTATAAAAATGTTATCTCCAAAATGTAGATAACAATTGACTTCAGATGCGTATAGAATACGCAGTTATATGAAAAATACAGAATATCGCATCGGTGAGAGTTAAGTATTCCTTTTGAACATGCAAGTTCAGTTGGAAGTAATTCTGCTCTCTATCTCTAGATCGAGTGTTTTAAACCAATAATGTAGGTATATTTGAATTCCTAGAAACATTAGTATGCAATAACAAACACTGTATTAGTTTTAGCAAGTTACGTAAAAATGTAAAATTTCCAAAATTTTGTATGTGCACAAATACGTTCACAGNTACTGTATTAGTTTTAGCAAGTTACGTAAAAATGTAAAATTTCCAAAATTTTGTATGTGCACAAATACGTTCACAGATTCTCCAGAATGTAATGCAAGTTTACACACACACATTTTCATTGTAAAATTACACAATGTAAGATGTACAACTACACTGGCATCGAGTGTTCGTACAAAGATCACGTAGCAGTAAAAATACACCATTTAAGGATTTAATTCAGGGAGTGGGTGTGTTTTTACACATATTTCAAAATGTGCAAATTAACACAAACATAATGTTTACTAAGCCATACAATGATGTATCTTCACCAAAACTGGTAGTAATCTCCTGATTATTAGAAACATTGTGTAAAATTACACATACTGTAGTTGTTTTTACAAATTACACTTTCAAAATATAAAACTACCAAAAATTCGTATGTAAAATTATGTGTTTGTGTTTTACAGTGTACACGCTGGTATTCAGGGTCCGAATTTAGTTAGCAGAGAATTAAGTGGAATAGTTCTAAGGTTTGGTGTTGTATTACGAGTGTAATGTTTAAATTGATTGCAAGTGGTTTTCGTATTTATTGTTTTATACACCATGAGAGTACGAATTTGTATACTAGGGGGTATTATCGATGGAGTAAGAATAATGGGGATGCTGAGATTTCGTTTATTTCATAACGAACATCGCGCTAATTCGCGGTGCTCGTAGGTGCCATATATTAGCTCCGTGTTTATTATGAAATAAACTAAATCTTAGCATCCCCATTATACTTGCTTCACCTATTACACCTGCTTCACTTAAACCCCTACTGTTGACAGTGAACAGTAACTACCATTTATGGTAATTTATAGGAGCAATACACCCTTGTGGTGTATTATCGTTGTAATTTGCTTTCTTTGTAATCAATCCCTTCATTTTATTTGTATGGGGCATGAATAAAGTTATGAAACACACGGCAATGTTAAATTTACAAACGGCGGAAGGATTCAGAATCAAAAGAAAATTAGACCCGAAGCAGGAATTTCAAAAGTGCTCAGTTAGCCATGTACAGCCTATACATAGTTTTATTTTCTGCAGTCATTGCATTCAATAAAACAATAACTTGTATTAAGCAAAAATTATATTTTAAAAAANCATAGTTTTATTTTCTGCAGTCATTGCATTCAATAAAACAATAACTTGTATTAAGCAAAAATTATATTTTAAAAAATATTAAGATGATCTAAGAACGTGTCCCGTAGTAATGCTTGTAGCGTAACATGTGACCAAAGCAGAAATAACAAAACTTGTTTATTCTGTTAACATTCGCAGCTGATGTCGCTACAGTGATACCTTCGGTTGACAGAATCTTAGGTTGCGTTTCAAATCCCGGAAAGCCTGTAGATGCAATTACATGTGATGTTCTTAAAGGTAGTTAGGGGTAAATATGCCTCTAACTATATGCTAAGAGTAAATTTCAAGAGAGTAAATTTAAAAATAATATATCGTTTTTCTATAGTTTATAGATTTGTACCTTAAAAATTACTCCAAATAATAACAACAATTCAAAGAAGCTCAAAAATGGATTACCCTCAAANTATAGATTTGTACCTTAAAAATTACTCCAAATAATAACAACAATTCAAAGAAGCTCAAAAATGGATTACCCTCAAATGAATGTTCTGTGGACTCAATTGTCGAATGGAGACGTAACATTCCTAGAGTGAATACCGGAGGAGATATCCATCTCTGGGAGAATTCGCCAATTTATTGAGTATTTTNAGACGTAACATTCCTAGAGTGAATACCGGAGGAGATATCCATCTCTGGGAGAATTCGCCAATTTATTGAGTATTTTTGAGTAAATAAACAACATAAAACTGTAGTATACTTGTGTCACAATGTGTGGCCAACATCATATCTGTCAGAANATTTTGAGTAAATAAACAACATAAAACTGTAGTATACTTGTGTCACAATGTGTGGCCAACATCATATCTGTCAGAAACGGTCGAATTAAGTAATGTATAGAAACGCTTAAATTTTTTGCAACAAAAAATATAACATGTCAGAAAATTTCTTGTATGAGACAAAAGGCTTTCCCCAGCTGAAAAATATTGATTTCAATATACGTGAAGAAGTAAACATATTTGCTTGATTAATGTAGATGAGAATATTAAAACAGAAACAGGAAATTTAACACAAGAAATGTGGCTAAAAGATTTAGTAGTCATCCCACAAAAAGGTAAGGAAGAAGTTATGAAATTGATAATGATAAATCAAATCAGAATATATTTTCTTTCATAACGACATAATATTTTCTAAACGACTACACTTAAGAAAGTTTATAATTATTTTAACAGTGTAACGTCAGTATCAAAACACTATATAGCAACAACAACAGTTGTAAGTAAATATATCCATTCATTACAAGAATAACACGCAATTTTATGCACACTCCGCAAACTAGACCAATTTACACTTATAATTACACAACAAAAAATTTTGTCAGATACTTGTTTACAAAACAGACAATTTAATTCACGCTGCACCCGTATAGACAATAACAAACAATTATTGCGAACAAGCAAGGCTAAAAAAAAAAAGAAAAATAATAGGTCCGGCAAATTATAACCCATAGCAAGGAACAGAAGGCAGTCGGATAAGTTACCGGGAGGAGTAATTTACATACAATGGGTCACNAGCAAGGAACAGAAGGCAGTCGGATAAGTTACCGGGAGGAGTAATTTACATACAATGGGTCACGAGGCATTCTATTTTCGGCAGATATGTGCGCGGAGATCAGATGGAGGCCTGGTCCTCACCCCCGCATGGCCCCCCACCAAACTCTTTTCAAACACCTTGTGGCCATAACATGTCGTGCGCGCGCACGAACAGCCTCGTAAGTTGAGGATGGATCACCGTGTACACTCCAACCCGTTATTTTAAAATTTTCAGTCTCAAACTTTGGACCCGTGGATAGTTCAGATGTTAGTCGCAGTGCTGAAGCACCTGATTCCATCACAGGCTCTTGAGGGTGGGGATTATAATGTGCAAAATGTGAAGGACACTGCCATGCATGGGTGAGTTTCTTCAGGGTGCTCCCATTTTCTCCCCCACATTTATTCTGCATTAGCTCTACCCCATTTAATTCCAACCATTCTTCGTGTGGACGTGTCCTTCGGATAATGCAGACTGTTACAGTGAATAGTCTCATCTCATTCATGTTGAATGATGGTGATAACAAAGTGCACTTCTAAAAACACTTACATATTTGTAGAAACAACTGGGATATTCAATATGTATGACTAAATTGATATTAAATTTAACTGTATATGTTTTTCTAATACACGATTTCACACCACTCACTAGTAGGTACATAACACAAAAATACTTTCAAAATGGCTCAGGTTCGACAGTTGCACGTAAGATATTAAGAAATTCTTATATCTCAATATTACCCTATAGTAAATAAAAATAAGTCATTTTTATTTTAACGTTAAATATATTTTTGAATATTAGTATAGTTCACTACAATTTTCGCGAAATAAATATGCAATCCTTTTGTTTAGTTAAAAGAGTAAACCATGTTACATGTCACTACGATGAAACACTTTCTTTTTCCAAGCAAAGAAACTTTCTGGGAGAAGAAGCCATGTTTGTCGGCACAAGTTTTATCTCAATAACAAACGATACCCTCTGNTGCAAAGAAACTTTCTGGGAGAAGAAGCCATGTTTGTCGGCACAAGTTTTATCTCAATAACAAACGATACCCTCTGGCCGTATACTGGAATACAACCTGGGCTTCAACATTTACTTCAGCTGGCTCCCCAATTGTCCTACACGGAGCTAGATCAATACCGCTCCAGTCTCATCACTACCAGGTACTAGCCAAATGGTAGCGTTGGGAATCGAATCCGGGTACTCCTGGGAATGGAGAGATTTTGGTGACTATTAAACATAGAGATCTTGAGAGCCAATGAGGTTGAAGTGAAGTGAGTTTGGAGCAGCGCTAGATTACTAGGGCCGGGAAAACTGGAGATCCCTGAGAAAACCAGCCAACCAGTGGCATCGTTCGGTACGGTTCCCACATGCAAAAATTCGGGTACCGTTGGACAAGAGACAATAACACTACACCCTAAACCACACACGCACATATATATATTTATATAGGTCATTAAATATTTAGCATATTTCCCGCTGCTCACATAAAGTTTAGCATGTTCCCCGTTCGACAACGAATAGGTTTCCAAGTANAATATTTAGCATATTTCCCGCTGCTCACATAAAGTTTAGCATGTTCCCCGTTCGACAACGAATAGGTTTCCAAGTACGTAGTAAGGTTTCCAGTAGTAGTGGATCGTACCCATGTTGTGTGAATCATGTAAACATTGGCGTCTTTTTCTCCANCGTAGTAAGGTTTCCAGTAGTAGTGGATCGTACCCATGTTGTGTGAATCATGTAAACATTGGCGTCTTTTTCTCCAGCGAGATGCGTATTCCACGTACACAAACACAATAGGATCAACCTCAGGCATTAAAAACAGCCGCAATTGAGGAATGGGACAATTTTCCCCAGGAAATGCTTAATGTTCTTGTTTTTGGCAAGACTCGCCTTATACAAGAGTGCCTCTGGAATCGTGGAGGTCCTGCACGTTATTGAAGTTTGTCAATGCATCTGAGAAGACCATTTTTGTTGATACTGGAACTGATGAGATTCCTTTGTTTATGGTTTTTTTTTNTTTGTCAATGCATCTGAGAAGACCATTTTTGTTGATACTGGAACTGATGAGATTCCTTTGTTTATGGTTTTTTTTTAGTTTGTCTTTTGTTTTGTTTCGTACTGAAATGATGTAAACTATTTTTTTTCCACTTTATGTGCTATTAGGAGTACAAAATGACATGTAAACTACTTTTATTCAATATGGCATTTTGGAATCTGATATATGCTAAATTTTTTGTGAGAAATACATATGTAATATTTATTAGCGTGGAAAACATGTGAAGATACCCTCCTGCCAGGATACGGGTGTACGGATATTTCCGATAGCACAGTAACTCAGTAAGGAATGCGCCATATTGCGGCCTGTGTTTATTGCCATACTTGCCTGTGAGGGAGGACGCACATCTTGTGTGGCCAGACCTGCGCGCGGACGCTCTCACGGGACGCGCTAAGCCCGGGTAGGGTAACGCGGATACTACAGAGCCCCGGGCGGGCTACCGGACCATTCCGCAGCATCCGGCCGCCCAGCCGCTGCCTACCGTGTTACCTCGCGCCGTCTGCCACTCGTGAAACAAAGTTACGCAAGCTTTACATAACGCCGTAGTCACCGCTGTCTGGGACGCTGCGTCGGGTCCCCGTCGCCGCGTGGGTTCGAGTCGCCGACGCATGCATCACACACTGGCGTGCAACTTCCAGCCCGCCAGGTCCCAGTTACACGTGTTTCAGCACCTGAAGTCTGCTCACGGTAAACGGAGCACTTCTGGAAGCACTGCTTGAAATCTACTTGTATACACATTGTGTATGCTTCCACCATACAGTAGGTAAATCTAAGGTTTATTTTAATAAGATTGGGAAGTCCAATGCTTTTAGTTTGACAACTACATGTTTTCGCCGCCAGGGTTCACTGATGTCACATGTATACAGGATTTTTACATTTTGAATTTAAGTAAATGGGATAGATTAAATTTTCGTCAAGTAGATATAATTGTGTAAGATCTTCCTATTTCAATTGTGTTGGAACCTACTAAAGTATAAGCTTTGTTCTTCGCACTAGAATGGAAATATAACGTATATGTCCACACGTTATTTAATATTCTCTCGTGAAAGAGAACTTAGCAAAATGCAGGCTTACAGAATTACTTTACAAAATTTGCGAACTCAATAAAAAAAAAATATCGTGAAATGGCAAAATGAAAATATTATTTTTTAGGGCTTTACTGTGCAACTCCCGTAAGAGAAAGAAGAAAAGTATACATTAATTTTGGTGACCACTTTATTTTGCACTTAAATTCTTTACGTTTTTTTCATTGCAGCAAGTTGGCTTATGAACACTCACTGCTAAACACATGTGTATTTTGACTGTTCGCTCTTGAAAACATTATTGTAGGGCGTGAAAAACATATCGTTACAGAATAAAGTTAGAGCTTAAGATTTTGGCTTGTGCAAGTATATATCAGAATTTGAGCAGACCACGAACTTTAACACACAAATGAATAGAATCTCCCCATTATCGCCAGATTAAAATTAACATGTACACTGAAGAGCCAAAAAAACTGGTTTACGTGCCTAATATCGTGTAGTCCCCCCCCCCTTCCCCCAAGTACACAGAAGTACCGCAAGACGACGTGAAAGGACTCGACTAATGTCTTATAATTAAGACCAGGGAAAACAAAATAAGTGTACTGGTAGTGCTTAGTAAGGAAAAGTTCTCGTGCAAAATATTATTAAAGTGAGTGCGCACGAATGCGGTGCGTTGTCCATTTTGGAGTAATTTGCTAGACTTAGTTAAGCTTTGTTTGCATGAAGCGGAGGAATAGCCTGAAAGTGTAACTTGAGCATGGTTTCAGAAAAGTTGAAAGTAACATGAATGGACAATACATCCTATGTCAAAATTGCCCCGTATATAAATGCGTCGCTCCTCTAAGGTTTAATTTCAGTAAGCACGACGCTGGGCGGGACTGAGATTATGACGAGAGGGTTTTTTTTCCGAACATACCCCAATTCTAAGTGTTTGATATAGGTCCGAGGTAGGGACGAGAGCTAAGTGTGTCACAGGACTAGGCTTCATGCGCCTACAGAAGAGGGAATCCTTGCAACGGAGCATGCATCGCGGCAGAGAGTGATTGGGCAGCCATGGCAATGCTTTTGGCCATGACTACCTCCCTAGGTGTACCTATAGTTAGCCTATAACTACTCTCTGTCTCATGTAAGTTGACAAGATTCTGACAGTTCGACGATGGTAGCGCCAATGTTTACTTTACGTTTATGTATCCTTTCGCCATCAACTGGTGCGTCAAGTGGCGGCTGTATATTTTACTAACACTTTCTGAGTTAATCCGCTTGTCTTTGCAATGCTTAACAAATTTAAACGTATTTATAGACTGACCTCTATCTAAGAAATTCGTGGGTTATAAAAATAAAAAAGAAAGTCTTGCAAAAAATGAAATATTTGTTAACTTTTTTTAATTTATTAGAGACAGCAAATTTGGGTTGACACTTTAGACACGGCAATTGTAGTTCTTATCACACTTTGGACGTTACAGATAATATGTTAAGACTGGAAATAAAAGTAATTCGGGGAACTTGCTTGACAACGCGCTTTCAGTTTCATTCGCCAACAAACAACTCACCAACGACTTTTGCAAAGCATTTATTCTGCTATTACTGATACTAAACTGCACTAGTGGGAAATATGTGGCGTGGAATAACGTAAGAAGTTCTTAAAAGCTACCCACGCGCGACCCAATTTCTTCTTTGTATTAGTAAAGTACAAAAAACACGAAAAGAACACAGTAAATTTGTTATTTTACACAAGAAAGCTAATTTCTAGCTAGTAGTGTTCGGGAGCTCGCTGCGAGAAAACCTGCAATAATTCTGTAGGCTTTTAGAATTGATATCGAGCCTGTATGGGTGGGACGGTTACTGGGGATACGATGTACTCCCAGTGTTTGAAGTTGCGTTTCATTTTGAACACTTCTACAATACTATTTTAGCACGAATTTTAGTTTGTAACACTAACAACAGCAGTTTTGTGACCACGTAAAANAACACTTCTACAATACTATTTTAGCACGAATTTTAGTTTGTAACACTAACAACAGCAGTTTTGTGACCACGTAAAATAAAATGTGTTAATTAATCTAGGAACTCTTTCTTATCAGCGTATTTCCTGCTGTCTGATGTGCGTTGGCAGTGGAGTCAGAATAGCCAACGTAATATTAGTTTTCATTCGTTCTTGCATCAGCTGTTACACAATTTCGTAAATGACACGTTGTTTATTCCGTATACATCAAGCTGCCACTCACTGACCATCATGATCTTGCCAAGTTGTATGAGAGAGAGAGAGAGAATAAGAAGAGGAAGGGAGAAACCGGCATACGCACCTTAAAAACCCTTTCAACAGAAAAGCATTCGAAATTATTCCATGCATTATTAGAAAATGCTACAGGCGACAGATAGGTAGGAACCATGCTCTTTATCAGCGGGTAGAGAAATACTGGTTGGAGAGGTGTCGGGATCTTATTTGTTTCCATTGTGGTGGTTGGCGCTGGTTTAACCAGAGCGGAGAGGGTGACTCTACTCTGGTGGGGGGAAAGGTCCTCCGCCCAAATCCTCAGCGGATTCCTGAATACTTAATGACGGGAGCCTGTGCATTGACGAGTTCATGGGCTGCCAACAATATCGCAGATGCGCTTTTCCGCCCATAATATTTCAGCATTGTATCCCTCACTAGCATGACCTCTTAATAAAACCTAGGATAGTTGGTAAAAGAGCGAGTTTGCAGTAAGATAGTTAGTGACAAAGTAATTCAATTACACACCTCATGCGCAGTATCCATGGTCACGACTATCCACAGACGCTTATGTAGTTATATATATATTTATTTTTTTTTTGTCACCACTCAAAGGTCAGTTACGCGTTATTCTCACCCCTGCGGCTATGTCCTTTATGAGTACTGCACGAGTATGACTTTTCCTTCAGCTCTTCAATGTTTTATCTATCCTGTGTCTTTCCATCCTTTGGCTTTCTCGGGCCAAGTAACTTTTACTTTTTGTTTATATTTTTATTTCTTTGTAAACCACCACCCATTGATTAATTATTGCTTTATATTATTGAATACTATATCTTATTTTACTGCCAATCTGCTCGAAGGGCTAATGTGGTGAGGATGAGCCTGCCATCTACCATGCCTCTCTTAGAAACCTGGAGGTGATTCTCTATGTTCTAATATATGTGTCTGTACTATACATTTCTAGCCCATTCGGTTATGTTGCACACCTGTAGAAGAAGTGTGGTTTTCGCTTCCTTAATTTCGGCCGTCTATCTGGAGCTATTATCCAAGTTTTATGCCGAGAAGCGCGGACGCGGTAAGGGCCACACTGCCACGCTTATCAATTGCGCCATCGTCACTGAGCGCAAGGCTCTAAACTGGCGTGCAGTGTTGTCGTGTTGCGTGTATCAATTGACTTTAAGTGGTTACCCTATTATTTAATTAGTGGAAAGTCAAGAGTGCAGCAAAATTCAATGCAGAGCCCGATACGAGTTCCGCAAGAATTCACCAAGAATATCTTAAGATATAATAGTTTGAAAATGTCATTCTTGGTGATGTTGAACAGCTTCAAAATAGTATTTGCATGAGCGTGACCTGTTGAAAGTTGTATTTCACCCTAATCTGAAATGTTGTTTATTTTCGTGTACAGTTGTGTCATGTAAGTAATTTCGTTTAATTTTTCAGCGAAATACACGCGAAGAACACAAGCCAAGTCTCTTTAATGTTAACACAGTGGTTTTTTGTGGGTTACGTATCGTGGGATAATAAAGTGATTATGTGAACTCCAGAATATTATATAGGTNTATTTTATTGATTATGTGAACTCCAGAATATTATATAGGTATATTATTCTTGGAAGGCAAATCAGGCGTCGGAGAATAGTTCTAAGGATGCTCATAAATGAGAGGAATGGAACATGTTAGTTTGTAGAACCAAATAAATACAGTTAGAAGAAAACAGGATGACCACAGGAATTTAATATACAAGATACGGCTTACAGATAATGACAAGTATTTTGCCTATGTGAGAATATCAACGAAACAATTTGATCCGCTTCTTCGCATTAATGATTCAATTTTAGTGAAGTCATCTTTTAGCTGGAATTGTCCAGAATGTTCTTCAAACCAATCGTGAACAGTTGTGGTCCGATGACATGGCGCATTTTCATCGATAAAAATTCCATCGGTGTTAGGGTACATGAAGTCCGTGAATGGCTGCAAGTGGTCTCCAAGTAGCTGAACATAGCCCTTTCCAGTCAATTATCGGTTCAGTTGGACCAAAGGACCCAATCCATTCCATGTAAAAACATCCCACTCCATTATGGAGCCACCACCAGCTTTCACAGTTCCTTGTTGACAACTTGGGTCCATGGATTCGTGAGGTCTGCGACACACTCGAACCCTAACATCAGCATTTACCAACTGAAATCGGGACTCATCTGACCGGTTTTACAGACATCTAGGGTCCAACCGATATGGTCACGAGCCCAGGAGAGGGGTTGCAGGCGATGTCGTGCTGTTAGTAAAGGCACTCGAATCGGTCTTCTGCTGGCATAGCGCAGTAAAGCCACATTACGCCGCACTGTCCTAACGGACACGTCCGTCGTACGTCCCACATTGATTCCTGTGGTTATTTCACGCAGTGTTGCATGTATGTTAACACTGACCATTCTGCGCACAGGTCGTTGGTCTCGGTCATTAAGTGCAGGCGGTCGGCCACTGTGTTGTCCATGGTGGGAGGTTATGCCTGGAATTAGGTATTCTCGGCACACTCTTGACACTATGGATCTCGGAATGTTGAATTCCCTAACCATTTCCGAAATGGAANTATTGATCTCGGAATATTGAATTCCCTAACCATTTCCGAAATGGAATGTCCCATGCGTCGAGCTCCAACTACCATTCCGCGTTCGAAGTCGGTTAATTCACGTCGTGCGGCCATAATCACGTCAGACACCTTTTCAAATTAATCACTTGAATACAAATGAAAGCCCAACCAATGCACTGCCGATTTATACATTTTGTACGCCATACTACTGCCATCTGTATATATGCGTATTGCTATCACATGACTTTTGTCACCTTAGTGTATAGTTAACAACAATCACATATTTTATTGCAATTTTAAGCTAATTAATAACTAGCTGAACTGTCCGGCCTTGTCCAGGTAACTTTTATATTTTAATAATCTACAAATGTGTGTTTTTCAGTAAATTAATGTAACCTAGCCTTCAAGCCATAGTATCAGAAAGAGGCTAATAACTTATTTAATTGCAACATTAGGCGGTATGTACTATTAAATACATAT
Source organism: Clitarchus hookeri (assembly GCA_002778355.1). Classification (NCBI taxonomy): domain Eukaryota; kingdom Metazoa; phylum Arthropoda; class Insecta; order Phasmatodea; family Phasmatidae; genus Clitarchus; species Clitarchus hookeri. The sequence continues at coordinate 957,443 of NQII01000269.1, read as the reverse complement.
AACATAAACGTCCCTGAATTAGCGGTGTGAGGGTCTACCTGAGGCAAGGGGAGGATCGAGGTGGGTCAACCTCCACAGCGCGGGGACGACACATAAAAGGGTAATCACGGCGCCCACGTTCAGTGTGGGAGTCCATGCTAACAGTACGTAACTTTGTTCTCTAGAAAATTCTACACCATTCGACAGGTCTGAACTAAATCGTACGCCCAACGATATAACTTAGTTTTCAGTGGCAGTAGCTTACATCCGTATGCATAATTAGGTGTATTAATAACATATGGATAAAATTCCATGGCTTACAAATAATACACATAGCGATTTTATAACATCAATATTATGAAATATTCCAAGTACCGTGATTTGCGCAGTGGCTGGAGTACTTGCCTCCGACCAAGGTGAACCGGGTTCGATTCTGGCAATCGGGGAATGATTGACAGACGACATGGCTGCCATCACAGTTCCTCTCCCCCCCCCCCTTAGACAGGAAGAGTTGACTACTTGAGAGGATAAGCAAGTATTTCCTGGTAATCTTGTACTTCGGCGCAACGTGGCATTTGGAGAAGTTCCTGATATATTGCTAATGACAATATAAATACCCCTGCAGCATGAGGGTGGGCAGTCTCTTTGTGGTAGCCATCTAGTTGAAGTGAGGTAATCTGGAGCAGTCTGGTACAGCGAGGGACATCAGCAGAGAGTATGGACGACGGTGGACGAGTATTTGTGAGATGTGGACGGACGAGAGGGCGTGGTACTCGACGAGTAGAAGGCTATACAGTGAATGGGGGCTCTCGAAGCGCTTCACAACATTACGGGCTGGTGCAACATTGATTGAATTAAGATGATAATTTATGAACGAATACGGACTTTTCTATAAATATTGGAACTTCCAAATACGGACATTCAATTTCTAAAACAATTCTGTAGGTTTTGGTAAGCTGTTTATTGGGACTGAAGTTAATTATTTGATTGCACTAAATATTTGTGAGGTGGTGAACGGTTATGTAAATATTAATTGTAAATAGCAAGTGACAGCGATTTACTTAGAGATATTAAGAAGAGGGAATTATCTGTGTTGTATTTGTATATGTAAATTACGAAATTGAAATGGTTTGATACCTCCCCAGCGCTATAGCTTATAAGTAGGTATTGATTCTGCTCTCTGCATAAAGCGCCATAAATTGACGCTAGCCCTCAGTGTTAGGGCGTAAGAATATGTTGACGCTACTATCCCTAGGTCCAATTTACCAAATAAATTCACCTTATTTGCGAGTTAACATATGTCAGTTTTATTTTCGCTTAACAGGTTAACTTCTNACCTCCTGTATGTCTCTACTTAGCTGTCTCGAGGCGATGGTTTTCTCCCAGCCGGCGACCTCGGGACCGCTCTGTCACTCGGTGGACGGGCTGCGACGCCAGGGCTGTGTCATTTCCTCGCCGACCAGTGTTGATGTCTCGTTGCCTCCTCTCGAACTCGTTCCTCCCAGCTCCAATCCGCACTCCTCACTTGATATCGGCCGACTGCCTCGTTCCTTCCTCTTCCTCATGTTTTTGTAAGCTCGTTCGCCATAATAAACTCGCATCATATCTGCACGTGGCCGGGATGACCGCCGCGTCCTCTGGGTCGTAAAAACGTTTCCGGTGCTCCAGCTACCTGTACATGGGCCCAGCGTCATGCGTCGATTCTGGCATTGAAGTTTATTGCTCCTCCCTGCACGTGCTGGAACACTTGGTGGCCCCTTGGTTGCCGCACATGTGTTTCTTCTGCCTCCGGATATCGCGTCGCTATTATTCTCGCCCGCTCGCCAAAAGCTCTCATTATTTATTGTGGTAGCTGGCTCGGGAGAGACACGCTGCTGGTGTGAGCTTAGCATCCTCTTGTAGCTGCGAGACGCAGCTGCGCCTGTCTTCCTCTGCATGTGGCCCCTACGCTACATGTTCATTCCGCCTCGGAATTCTGGCATCATTCTTCGAGCACGCTCGCTAAACCCTTAATATTTATTGCGGTAGCCAGCCTGCGAGTTTCGACAGAGTGCGCCTTCTGGCGAAAAAATATATTTCGGGAGACGAGATGCGTCAATTCCCCACAGACTGTTGCATCAGTGGCAAACTCTGGTATTGCTTCGCCTTACGGTTTGGTATCTGGGGTAGATGCAGTTCTGGGCGTTCGCGTCGTGCTTGCTTCTGTGTTGTTGGTAGGTAGTGGGACAGCTTGGGCGGTTTTCCCTCTCTCCCTCTTCTCTTCTGACTCCGACCTAGTTATGGGGCGGAGAGGGGCGGCCCCCCTCCACTACTCTGTCGCACGGCACTCTCCCCCTCGTGCTATTGAACTTGAATCCCTGCCCGACTCCGTAGTGCTAATGGGGAAAGTTATGGCTTACCGCGTCACAAACCAGTTTGTGAGGTTTAACATCGTCTTACAATTTGTCAATAACATCGCAGGCTGACAAACCCTGGGGAAAGAGTCTCTAGCTGCTCTCCTGATTCTCAGGGGTGGGGTGTTGTCTCAGCACTTTATACATTGTCATGAATTACACCTTACACACTAACCCTTTATCCAACNAGGGGTGGGGTGTTGTCTCAGCACTTTATACATTGTCATGAATTACACCTTACACACTAACCCTTTATCCAACCAAGTTATTCACAATTTCCTTACACACTANTGGGACAGCTAGGGCGGTTTTCCCTCTCTCCCTCTTCTCTTCTGACTCCGACCTAGTTATGGGGCGGAGAGGGGCGGCCCCCCTCCACTACTCTGTCGCACGGCACTCTCCCCCTCGTGCTATTGACCTTGAATCCCTGCCCGACTCCGTAGTGCTAATGGGGAAAGTTATGGCTTACCGCGTCACAAACCAGTTTGTTAGGTTTAACATCGTCTTACAATTTGTCAATAACATCGCAGGCCGACAAACCCTGGGGAAAGAGTCTCTACCTGCTCTCCTGATTCTCAGGGGTGGGGTGTTGTCTCAGCACTTAATACATTGTCATGAATTACACCTTACACACTAACCCTTTATCCAACCAAGTTATTCACAATTTCCTTACACACTANTATACATTGTCATGAATTACACCTTACACACTAACCCTTTATCCAACCAAGTTATTCACAATTTCCTTACACACTAACACTCCCTCAAAACAAATTAGTCACAATACACTAACACTTAATCAAAACAAATTATTCACAATCTCCGTACACACTAACACTACACGATAAACATTTACAACTCGGCCGAGGGCTCGATTCGCCACCTACCCTCGTATCCATAGGGAGCACACGCCTTCATGCTTAACAGCCACCTCGCGTCGCCTTTGGTACCTCTGATATTACCATTGACCAACAATTNGGAGCACACGCCTTCATGCTTAACAGCCACCTCGCGTCGCCTTTGGTACCTCTGATATTACCATTGACCAACAATTGATAATAAAACAAGTAACCCTAGGTACACTGACCATCATTGGGTGGTAATTTCAATTTACACCACCAACACTAACCACAAAAGATTGTTTACAGGCTCATTACACACTAAGACTTAATCCAACCAAATTATTCACAATTTCCTTACACACTAACATTTCCTCNGTTTACAGGCTCATTACACACTAAGACTTAATCCAACCAAATTATTCACAATTTCCTTACACACTAACATTTCCTCAAAACAAATAAGTCACAATACACTAACACTTAATCAAAACAAATTATTCACAATCTCCTAATCTCCGTACACACTAACACTACACAATAACCATTTACAACTCGGCAGAGGGCCTCGATTCGCCATCTACCCTCGTATCCTAGAAGAGCTTTATCATACTTGCCTATGCACTAATAACCTTCGCTAAATGACACTTAGTAAACTCTCTTGGTACACAATCTATGTAACGCACTGTCGCACTTGTTGCGTCCGATAGAGATTTCGCCCTCGTCGCTCTCAGTAGGCGACACCGGGTACACACTATCCCGGGTGTCATACAGAGTCTGTCTCCATTATCTTCAACTAGGGCCCCTGGACTGTGCGGGGCCTATATGCGCGGCGATCTCTGTAGAGAGGGTGTTTCTCCCCCTCGCAGCAACTGCGCCATGGCTGGATCCTCCTGGGCTCGTCCGCTCCCGACATGATACCACATTTTCAGTTCACCCCAGGTGCTGCGTCCGCGGCAACATGTGGTGGAAGGGGGCGTCCCTCATCTGTAGGTGGCTGGGCGCCGCCC
>NQII01000269.1:835677-949786 GCA_002778355.1 Clitarchus hookeri | reverse complement strand
GGTTACATTGCCGCTGCGGGCAATTGCGGCACTGTACTATGTATAGTCCCGTGCCTTGGCATCGCGGGGCTCTGCACTGCTCCCTCGTTTCCCCCCTGCTTTCGATATGCGTTTGTGTGTTATTTGGGGATGTCTTTGTCCTTATCTCGTCACCTTCTTCCTGGGTCTTCGCTCTCTGCCTTACTTCTAAACTCCGTGCACGCCTGATGCATGCCATCCTTGTCTGGTTTATTACCTTGTTCCCTTCTCGGTTCTACTGTCGCTAATGGATGCCACAGGGTTAATTTTATGACTCCCCGAAGTCGTGAATACGCTAGCTGCTCGGTCGGGGTGAGATATCTTTTCTCCCGGGTACTTAGACTGTTCTTGCTTTCGTCTATACAGACTTCAGTGTGCCCCTTAGTTGGGGGCCAAAATTGATACCTCCCCAGTTCTATGACGTATAAGTAGGTATTGATTCTGCTCTCTGTGTAAGGCACCAGCCATTTATTTTAGCCCTCAGTGTTAGGGCATAGGAATATGTTGACGTTACTATCCCTAGGTCCAATTTACCAAATAAATTCACCTTCTTTGCGAGTTAACATATGCCAGTTTTATTTTCGCTTAACAGGTTAACTTCTACATGAACACACGAGACAACTCCCCCCCCCCCTAGCTACGTAGGCTATGTAGGGCTTGACGCGGCGATTTGTGCCGTGGGGAGCAAGGTTCGTCACACTTCCTGTATGTCTCTACTTAGCTGTCTCGAGGCGATGGTCCATCTCCCAGCCGGCGACCTCGGGACCGCTCCGTCACTCGGTGGACGGGCTGCGATGCCTGGGCTGTGTCAGTTCCTCGCCGACTGGTGTTGACGTCATGCTGCCTCCTCTCGAACTCGTTCCTCCCAGCTCCAATCCGCACTCCTCACTTGACATCGGCCGAATGCCTCGTTCCTTCCTCTTCCTAGTGTTTTTGTAAGCTCGTTCGCCATATTAAACTCGCATCATCTCTGCACATGGCCGGGCTGACCACCGCGTCCTCTGGGTCGTAAAAACGTGTTCGGCGCTCCGGCTACCCACACATGGGCCCAGGGTCGTCCATCGATTCTGGCATCGAAGTTTATTGCTCCTCCCTGCACATGCTGGAACACTTGGTGGCCCCTTGGTCGGCGCATGCGTGTTTCTTCTGCCTCCGGATATCGCGTCGCTATTATTCTCGCACGGTCGCCAAAAGCTCTCATTATTTATTGCGGTAGCCGGCTCAGGAGAGATGCAGCTGCTGGTGTGAGCTTAGCGTCCACTTGTAGCTGCGAGACGCAGCTGCGCCTGTCTTCCTACACATGTGGCCCCTACGCTACGTGTTCATTCCGCCTCGGAATCCTGGCGTCATTCTTCCAGCACGCTCGCCGAACCCTTAATATTTATGGCGGTAGCCAGCCAGGGAGTTTCGAAAGAGTGTGCCTTGTGACGAAAAAATATCTTTCGGTACGCAAGATGCGTCAGGTTATTAAACATTTAATTTAATTAAGACCACCATCCATTGAACATATATATAATACAAATTGTTGACAACCTTGAATATATTTTTATATACAGAATGTATCAGTACTGCGGTTACAAACTTTCAGGTGAGATAGAGTACACCTAGACGATCGGAAATCACATAGCAATGCATGGTCGGAAACGCTTTCCTGCCGCGGTAGTCACGACACAAAACACAAGAAAGAAAGGCTACGAACGGGGTGAGAAAACATGTTTATTTTCTTAGTACAGCAAAAATTAAAGAAGTTGTTTGAAATGACGACCCCTGGCCGTGATGCAGGCCTCACATCTCCGGCGCATTGAAGATCTGACGTTGGCGAAAATAACAGGCGTGTCCCGGACTTCCCCAGCAGCTGCCACGATGCGTGCAACAAGTTCCTCAACATTGTTAACAGAAGTTTCGTACACCAGTGTCTTGATGTACCCCCATAAGAAGAATAAATCATGACATGTTTACTCACCCTGTTCGTGTCCTTATATTCTTGTGTTTTGTGTCGTCACTACCGCACCAGGAAAGCGTTTTCGACAATACATTGCTATGTAATTTCCGATCGTCTAGGTGTACCCTTTCTCTCCTGAAAGAATGTAACCGCTGTAATAATACATCCTGTTCATATATATATACACTGAAGAGCCAAAATAACTGGTATAGGCGTGCGTATACAATTAACAGAGGTATGGAACCAATCNAAGACATGTTTACTCACCCTGTTCGTGTCCTTCTATTCTTGTGTTTTGTGTCGTCACTACCGCACCAGGAAAGCGTTTTCGACAATACATTGCTATGTAATTTCCGATCGTCTAGGTGTACCCTTTCTCTCCTGAAAGAATGTAACCGCTGTAATAATACATCCTGTTCATATATATATATACACTGAAGAGCCAAAATAACTGGTATAGGCGTGCGTATACAATTAACAGAGGTATGGAACCAATCAGAGTAACGCGATGCGGTCGGCAGCTAGGTTGGTTACTGCTGCCACAATGACAGGTTATCAAGATTTAAGTGAGTTTGAACGTGGTGTTATAGTCGGCGCACGATAGATGGGACATAGCATCTCCGAGGTAGCGATAACATNATCATTTCACGAGTGTACCGTGAATATCGGGAATTCGGTAAAAATCACATATTCGACATCGCTGAGGCCAGAAAAAGATCGTGAAAGAACGGGACAAACGACGACTGACGAGAATCATTAAACGTGACAGACGTGCAACCCTTTCTCGAGTTGGCACAGATTGGATTTGCGGCACTTTTGCGTGCTCGGCGGGCCCTACGCGATATTAGGCAGCTGTACCAGTTTTTTTGGCTCTTCAGTATATATATATAGTCATCCTGTATATATATATATATAAACATATACACATATAAGTAATTGTTGACAACCTCAGGGTTAAAGGATAGAGAGTTACAACTCCCCAGACCGACCAGTGGAAGGCAGGATGGGCGGGTGGGCCGGTCGCGTAGTTGACGCGAGGTTTAAAAACCGGCTATTTGCCCCCTTGTAATAGCCGGTTGGTGGTAGTCGCGTAGGACCACACCTCGACCGGCAATTACCTCCGGGCACAGCACTTCGCAATACGCCCGCAGCTCTAATGACGGTCTCCCTGGAGAGGGACAGATCTCTTTAATTACCGTATCTGGTTTCCAGGAGGGGCAGCGCGGCGTGAGCGCGTTGTTTGTCCGCAATCAGAGGCCGGCACGAGCGACCACCCCTGAAGGTGTCCCCGTCGTGGCTTCTTGGCTTCCGCCTCGGGCCTGGGCGACCGTCTCCGCGCGCTCTACTACCTTTCCGACCTGCGCTCCCGTCTCTGCGCTCCTGTCTCTCCTGTCCTGTCTCTCCTGGACAACCACCATAGAGTCTTTACCCGGTACTTTTGAAAACAACCTTNTTCCTTTCCGACCTGCGCTCCTGTCTCTGCCAGGACAACCACCGTAGAGTCTTTTCCCGGTACTTTTGAAAACAACCTTTGAAAATGAGTATATTTATAAGGGCACACTTAATGTCATTGGCCCAGGAAAATTGGAAACGACGGAGGTCAAGTAGTTCATGTTTTAACGTTAAACTTAAATTGTTAATTAAACATTTGTGAATACTAAAATGCATATAAGTAAAAGTTTAAGGACAATTGTAAAATATTTCATTTCGTGATAATTTCACAGTTGCCCTTAACAGACGCACAAATAAAGTTATCAGGCCCATTGAATTGTTAATTTTACATATGGTGGAAGAAAACACAATGCGTATACAAGTAGATCTTACGCAGGGCTTTCAAAAGTGCTCAGTTTACCTTGAACCGTCTATACATACCAGTGCAGAAAACACCGTCTAGAGTATATTCACGGTTAATAAAGGCTGTTCACGGTAAACTGAGCACTTTTGAAAGACCACCGTAATATCTGCGTGCGTACACATTGTGTATTCTTCCACCGTATATTAATTTAACATTGATGTGGGCTTGATGATTTTATTCATGCGTCAGTCAAATAAAACTGTGAAATTATTAAAAAATTTATTATTTTACAAATATGTTGATTCTTTCACTTATATGCATTAAAAATACAGAAAGCAAAATAAATAATTTCTGTATTCACAAATGTTTACCTGGCAGTTTTAATTCAAAGTCAATACACGGCTCTACTTCCTCTCCGTCGGTACCAACTTTACTAGGCACTTGTGAATCTGTGTGCCCGTTAAAATAAATGCAGGTGGGGGCAGTGACCTTTACCAAAGATTGATTTCAAAAGTGCTCACTTAAACGTGAACAGTCTACACCAACTTATCTGAAGCCCTGCTAAAGTTCTACTTCCAGAATGTTCCTCCGCCTCATGCAAGAAAAGCTTGTCCAAGCCTAGAAAATGTCACCAAAGGGACAACGCACCGCCTTCGTGCGCACTCAGTGTGATATTTTTCATGAGAACTATTTCTTACTAGGCATTACAAACACGCCTATTTTCTACCTATTTTTTATTCTCAGTGACTATAAGTGAAATATTTTAAATTATAGATTAAATATAAATATATTTATATACACGCTTGTGATGCATGTCATATTCAGGAAACGACCAAACACTGCAAACATGGAGTGGTTTTTCGAAGGTTCGATTCAAAAAATTCGAAGAAAAAAAACGCGAATAGGCTATATTTTGTACGACAAATCTTGGAGACAATTTCCTCTAGTATTACCACGCTTCGGCTGTCTGAGAACGAATATATAAACGCACGCATTATTTAAAAAAAAAAATACTTGTAGACTTTGTTTCAAAATGAAAGTTTTATAGGACTGCAAAAAGTATTTAGGTAAAAAGTGCAATAGCCTACTAGGCAGACTGAACACATGTGTTTGTAATATTACAGAACGAATTCCTGGCTTGTATTTAAACATACACTCTTGAGAATCACTAATTAAATTAGTTTATTTTATGCTCTATATAATATATATGCTAAATAAATTGGCACCATGTTGAAAAAAATTTCTACTGATGTATATGATAAAAAAAAACTTTGGAAGGTTACCAAGACTCAAGAATGTAGCCCTCCTGTACAATGTCAAGCATTTTACTGTACAGTTTCTTAGTCACTGGAATATACGGTTATCTTTTGGCGGTATAACCAATCTGCAGATTAATTTGGAGAATCTTGTAAAAATGTAAGTTCTTCGGAATAATTTAGGTGTCTGGTTTAGATAGTTACTGCATCTCAGAATTAAATTTGATATCTACAGGCGGATTGCATGTATGACGAAATGTAGATTTGTAATTGCAGAATAGGTGGTTTTATGAATGTTATTGGTATTACATACATTAAAAATATGACAGTCTGTTAGGTAGGTCACAAAATATATTGAACCAGGAGGAATACACATAGCCGCATACTGTAAAAAAAAAAAAATTCCGCTACCTTACAGAAATGTGGTAGAAAAAATGTCTCCGGAACTCTTCATAGAATTACGGACACATTAATGTTTCAATAATGGACATTCCGTAAATTTTACAGAAATTTTGTGAAATCATACAACCTCTTCGTATGCTTTCTATAGGATGTTCATTGTTAAATTAGTATTTTTGAAAGCCCTGCTTAGGATCTAATTAACTCCTTATTTTGTATTATTCCGCCATAAGTAAAATATACATACCCATGGTCCTAATGACGTTATTTATGCGTCAGTAAAATGAAAACATGAAATAGCTGAAAATTATAATGTTTTTTTAATTATTATAATTTAATAGCACATTAATTGTACACACATTCACATATTAAGTTAAATAATGATCAAGGATCGTAAAATTTTGCAACTTTGACTTGGCGTTTGAGATTTCTAGTCAGTACAAGCATTTGTCTACATATATTATAAATGTGGCTATTGTAATGTTACAAACAAGAAACTGTACAAGTGATATTACAGAATTTCTAAGAACTGTGTTAATTGTACAAAGAAATTATCAGAATAATTTTTAAAAAAATTACTCTGCAGCCTTTTTTGGCACATTCGTTTGATGCATTGTCATCTATGTGGTTCTTATTTCAGGAAAATCTCTCAAGAAATTTTTCAATTTAAAAAAGTCTATAGCATATGCACTTTCAAATAAGCTCCGCTAATATAAATATGAACTTTGCAGTATGTCTACCAAAAGACTTGTATTGTGATATAAAGTATTTCGTATGAGTAAGTAGGTATAAATATACATGAACTTTTTTGCCTATTAAATTAACAATTTAAGTAAAAATAATTTGCCTTAGATTTAAAAGTTTTGACATTTTTAATCTCCTATAACTGAAACTGTCTAATACGTACAAAATAACATCTAGAGAAATGTAATACCTCAACTGCGGATGAAGTTGTGATTTTTTTTAAATTTTGAAAATATTCTTCACCTAACTGCGAAGTCACAAAAATTTGCCATTTCATCACATCTATTTCTTCTCGTAACCGATTAGTCTAAAATATTTTTTGTAATTATTAAATAAAATTTTGATAATTAGAAGAAAGCTATTTACTACTACCAAAGTTGAGATTTTACGACTCTTTAAGTTTAATCTTTTGAAAACAGGTAATTTTTAAAAGTGAATTTTAATGCGAACTCAACTTAATTAATCGGCATATTTGAAATATGATATTGGTTCTAGTGATGGACTAAATAGATAGATAGATAAGATAGACTAAATGTGATAAATAGATAGATAAGATAGAGTAAATGTAGAAATGAAAAGATAAAAAGAGAAATGCAGTCTTCTCCTCTTCCTTTCTCCCCCCTCCCAAAGATGTGTTGCACAACTGGTTATCCCGTACTTACGTGTGTTGAAGAGCGATTCCTTGTTCTTGAGTTCTCAGATCACGTTCCTGATTGGCCAGCGTGACTTGAGCAGCGAGCGGCACGTGTCGTCACGAGACGTGTGAACCAATCTCAAACCAGTTTGCATGTAATCGGCGTGGACAACACTTCCATCGCCAATCGCCAACATGTTCGCTGCAGGAGAACTTCAACCATGTAAACCCCTGTCCTGAGCAAAGCACTCATGAACCGTGTACATATCTGCCTGCATACATAATAGTTGTGAAGTATTCTATCAAAATTATTTAGAGTGTTATTATATTAAAATAATTGTGTAAATAAAACGATGGATAATTATAAATATTTATGTATAATTAAGTGTCCTGGCTGACTCATTCACTCATCAAAGTACAGCCTAAAGCACTGGTCGCAGAAACGTGAAAATTTTAGAATGGATTTCCCTTAGGGTGCAGGCACGCACAAAGAAGGAACTTTTTGAAATGCAACCCCCAAGTAGATAAAAATACGTCAAATGTGTTTTCGAGAACTCTTCGGAAGCTCATTAATCCGATAAGATATAGCTATTATCTTAGCGTAATAAGGTTACCTATATAAATACCTAAAAATTAAATTTACGCTCTTTTCAAATTCAACCCCTAATGGGGTGAAAAGAAGTGAAATTTTTTTTCGAGGACTCTCAATATCTCAATATCTTCTTAACACGATGAGATATCTTTGTGCTCATAGTTTCAAATATGTTGTTTATACAGTACAATTACCTAAAAATAAATTTCTGAATTTTTTTCATTTGACCTCTAAGAGGGTGCAAAGGGAGTAAAATATGTTTTTCGAGTTCATAATTAGCGCATTAACGCGATATGATGCCAATATTTTCTTAGCTTCAATATGCTACGTATATAAATGTATAAGAATGAATTTTAGAATTTTTTGAAATTCCAACTTTTAAAGTGCGAAAAGGGGTAAAATGTGTTTCCGAAGACTCCTTAGTACGCTAGTAACCTTATAACATATCGTTACGCTCTTTGTCTTAAGACACTAGCTAGCTACATAAATACCTAAAAAATTATTTCATGATTTTTCTAAATTAAAATGTCTAAGAAAGTGAAAAGTTTCGAATGTGCTTATGTTGATATGTCACCTGTGGTACATACATAGTTTCCATTGCTGTAACCTTCAAACCAACTTATGTTGTGAAAACTAGTCAAACGAAATTTATGAATAGAAATGTGACCTGCCTCTTAATGATAAAAAAAATTTTATATCTCTTTGTCGAAGAAAAAAGTCAGAACTGAGCAGGATCAATTACTGAACAGATTATTTTCGNAAAAAAATTTTATATCTCTTTGTCGAAGAAAAAAGTCAGAACTGAGCAGGATCAATTACTGAACAGATTATTTTCGTAAACTGTGCAGTCAGTAAAATACATCGTGTTATGTTCTCTTCTTAATTAGGTTCGATATACGTATTTAAATCACATATTATACCACGGTTAGTAATTTCATATCTTATTTTCGATGAAGAGTCAACTGGGATATAGTGCTCATTACAGCGCAAAGTACTCATCTTTGTATTCCTAAATGTAATTGGTTTCTTGTTAACAGAACTGTCAGAACTATAAACTTACGAAACATTCAGAGAACTTGCAAAATCACATGTTATAACAATGACGAGACTGTTTGCTTATGTCGGGTTTCACAAAATATCTTAGCTTTTCTTCACTGCAATAATATTTAACGTAACATGAATCTATTTCTGTAACATTACAACTAGAAATGCTCAGAAGACAAAAATCGGATCATGCAGTCTTTATTCTGTAGTTTTGAAGCGAACCGAAAAATAGTTAGAAAAAATGTCATAGAAGAAGATGGTGCGACAAATGAGCAAAGTTAACATGATACATCATTAGCATAATTTGCTGAAGTTGTAAAATGGATGATGNAGATGGTGCGACAAATGAGCAAAGTTAACATGATACATCATTAGCATAATTTGCTGAAGTTGTAAAATGGATGATGCAGTCCATTACCTTTTGTAGAGTTCGTCAACAGCATCTACTTTCCTGATCTAGAACCAAACTGAAGATTGGGGCTCCATTACGACATATAGCCTTAGTCTTTTCCGGAAGGGTGTAACCACCTTGAACTTGGAGATGGAGCTTACGTNATTACGACATATAGCCTTAGTCTTTTCCGGAAGGGTGTAACCACCTTGAACTTGGAGATGGAGCTTACGTTTGCTGCTAGTAACACAGCCAGAATAAAAGAAAAATATCTGAGTTTCTGAATAACGTATTGATGAACGACGATGAGCAAACAAAAAAAAAAAAAAACTTGGGTGCGGTCATTAACCCTCATCCATAAAAACAGATGTGTTGGAATCTTTATTGTGCATTTTAAAATGTAGCTGTCCGTTATATTCAGTTTCTTCCTGCGGTTTATTAATATTCCGCACACGGTAAATGAAATACACGTCTTGCGTTTTTACGCTAAACGCCACCTTTTTCGAGAAATTAATACGTTATGATATAACACTACAAATATTAGAATTGGTGTGAGTTTATTTCTCTAAAACAGTGGAATGTAGAGTTAAAACTCAAGACGAACTTTTTTTTTTTTAATGTTCACGGTCTATCATTAATCCACAGGGAACTTCTCAAAAATGCTACATAGTTACACGTGTAAATGCACATGTGAGGTTCCAGTCTACCCGTTTTTATTGAAGGGGGTAGATAACCTGAACCAATTTTTAATGATTTGCACTTCGTCGTTCTGAAATGCATTTTCCAGAAACTCAGAGAATTTTCTCTCAACCTAGCTATATTACGAGCAATAAAGGTGTGCTTCAGCTACACTTTCAAGGGCGATTGTACTCTTTGGGAATAGACTTTAGCGCTTTGTCGCATTTATATATTCGACCTACTTTTTTTATGAGGAATCACCTCCCTTNAGATGGTGCGACAAATGAGCAAAGTTAACATGATACATCATTAGCATAATTTGCTGAAGTTGTAAAATGGATGATGTAGTCCATTACCTTTTGTAGAGTTCGTCAACAGCATCTACTTTCCTGATCTATAACCAAACTGAAGATTGGGGCTCCATTACGACCTATAGCCTTAGTCTTTTCCGGAAGGGTGTAACCACCTTGAACTTGGAGATGGAGCTGACGTTTGCTGCTAGTAACACAGCCAGAATAAAAGAAAAAGATCTGAGTTTCTGAACAACGTATTGATGAACGACGATGTGCAAAAAAAAAAAAAAAAAAAACTTGGGTGCGGTCATCAACCCTCATCCATAAAAACAGATGTGTTGGAATCTTTATTGGGCACTTTAAAATGTAGCTGTCCGTTATATTCAGTTTCTTCCTGCGGTTTATTAATATTGCGCACATGGTAAATGAAATACACGTCTTGCGTTTTTACGCTAAACGCCACCTTTTTCGAGAAATTAATACGTTATGATATAACACTACAAATATTAGAATANAACGCCACCTTTTTCGAGAAATTAATACGTTATGATATAACACTACAAATATTAGAATTGGTGTGAGTTTATTTCTCTAAAACAGTGGAATGTAGAGTTAAAACTCAAGACGAACTTTTTTTTTTTTAATGTTCACGGTCTATCATTAATCCACAGGGAACTTCTCAAAAATGCTACATAGTTACACGTGTAAATGCACATGTGAGGTTCCAGTCTACCCGTTTTTATTGAAGGGGGTAGATAACCTGAACCAATTTTTAATGATTTACACTTCGTCGTTCAGAAATGCATTTTCCAGAAACTCAGAGAATTTTCTCTCAACCTAGCTATATTACGAGCAATAAAGGTGTGCTTCAGCTACACTTTCAAGGGCGATTGTACTCTTTGGGAATAGACTTTAGCGCTTTGTCGCATTTATATATTCGACCTACTTTTTTTATGAGGAATCACCTCCCTTGATTTGTCGATAGAGTTAATAACCACCCTGTATTCACGCACTTCTGTCTAATTAACATGGGCGTTAACGTTAAAACAAAACAATGCCAACGAAATCTAAAGCGAGAAATGAAAGAACCGGTTTAGCCGGAACTAACTATAAAAACTAATTTAATTATTTTACCTTATTTTCGTATTGTTACAAAACGACTGAAGGGCGTATTCAAGTTCGTGAGGGAAGGAGTTATTAATAAAAATGAAGAAACTAAATTTAATTTTTATTTATTCACGCAGTTTTTATTTAGAACATTTAATTATCGAACTCCATTGTTCCTTTCATTTTTTTTTCATTGAGTGCAATATTTGATTAATATATCAATTAAAATTAAATTCCTTCTCAATGCCTCTATATTTACTATAGTCAATTCATTCCACTCATTATAAACACATGTCCATTCTCTCTGTTGCCATCATTTGGAATATCTTACTCTCGCGTATCCAGACCCAGTTCAACAGTCCCGTCTGCCAATCGCACCTTCACTGCACCGATAGTCGCAGTCCACATATTCTACTCCCACTCGTCACTTCCTTCGCCATTCTTTGCTCCACTGGCTCATCGTCTATCGATTGAGGTTGCACGATCGTCAAATATCTCAACTCTCAAAAACTATCGGCTCGGAGGCCGTCGCGGCTTAAGTAGTCCCGTTGACTCTGATCTGGAAGGTTCCTCGCATCCCGAGTGTCAGTCCGAGAGAGGCACTGACAATGACCCAGAACATTCTTTCAGATATCTACAGAAATATAATCTCCTGGTGGTCCGGGGCGCACGACTTGTGACAGGCTTATCGTGGTGGCAAAGAGCGGTACGCGTGGTGAAGGGCCTTTGAAGATCGCCGCTCTGTTCTTACGTTACAACTCTGGCCTTAAAACATTTATTTGCTCTTGTGAGCAGTAAGGGGGAAAGGGAATGCGATGCAGACCAGTGACACGTATAGGCTGTTCACAGTAAACTGAGCACTTTTGAAAGACCTGCTTACGATATACTTCTCGGATTAAATTGTATCGTTCCACCATATGTAAATTAAACATTACCCCAGGCCTGATAACTTTATGTATGCCTCGGTCACGCAAAAATGTGAAGTTATCAGGAAAGTAAAAGAAGAACAAACTTGCAAATTCTTACACTTAGAAGTATTTTAAAAAAAGAAGAAAAAANAGTTATCAGGAAAGTAAAAGAAGAACAAACTTGCAAATTCTTACACTTAGAAGTATTTTAAAAAAAGAAGAAAAAATAAATCATTTTAGTATTTACAAATGTTTCACTAACACTTTTCGTTCAATGTTATGACATGGAACTACTTTCCCTCCGTCGTTACCAAGTGTACTGCAGGCGCANTCACTAACACTTTTCGTTCAATGTTATGACATGGAACTACTTTCCCTCCGTCGTTACCAAGTGTACTGCAGGCGCATGACATACATTGTGCCCGTTTAACATTCATACAAGTAGGCGCAGTGACATTCCCCAAAGGTTGATTTCAGAAGTGCTCACTTTAACGCGAACAGCTTTTAACGGTATTTTCTGAGTAAACTTAACGGCCCTGCTCAGAGTTTTTTTTTTTCCCAACGTATAATTTTCCTCCACGTAAATCCAAAATTCCCCAAACGTATCAGCTGCTATCTACATACGTCCCGACGTAAACAGCAGACGGAGAGACAGTTACTATGCAAACGAAACATCTGAGTAACAAAGTCAACATTCAATTATAAGATAACAGACTTGCTTCCTGCACCGTGATAGAGCAGGTATTAAACAATGATAATATCTCAAGCACTGGGACACGAAGAAAAAAATAAAATTGTAAATTCATTTCAACACCTTTTAAAATGATTGGTACGTATAAGCGACATTATGAAAAAATTTTACTTCATCTAACTCATTCGTATATTTAAAAAAATTAACAATTTTATTACTATATAAAAATGCTGTCCATAACAGTGCAATTCATCTATCACCTGGCAGCTCACACCTAACACCTCACCACTGACAATAACACACATAGTCCAATCACGGTTACTTCCAACTTTTCAGAAGCCATGCTAAAGCTTTACTTCTTGCTATTCCTCCACCTCATGCAAACAAAGCTTAACCGATTCTATAAAATTACACCAAAGGGATAACGCGTCGCATTCATGTGCACTCAGTTTGATAATATTTTTCATGATAACTATAACTAGCTTATCAACGTGCCTATTTTTTCTCGATTTTGTTCATATTAATTATGATTGAATATAACATATACATAAAATATAAGTGAAAGTTATTTTTATCCAAAAATAATATATCTTTGTTTTAACACAAGCATAAAACGTATGTGAAACNAAATATAAGTGAAAGTTATTTTTATCCAAAAATAATATATCTTTGTTTTAACACAAGCATAAAACGTATGTGAAACCTGATGTATTTAGGAAACAACCAAACACGGCATACATGAATAAAAAATGATTATGAAGCGGCCTGGAAATGACTACTCTACCTGCATTTTGAATAGTCAATGATATGTTAAAGACATGGCAGGCCCACTTGTGAATATTTTATTAAAAAATAATACATTGTTCNTTTGAATAGTCAATGATATGTTAAAGACATGGCAGGCCCACTTGTGAATATTTTATTAAAAAATAATACATTGTTCAAAAATAAAATTTGTAATGTATAATGCGATTGTAATTCTTTTCTTTCCATGCTTCCGGAATTTATTTTAAAATAGGGTGTTAAATTTTGTGTTTGTACATATATACATTCGTATATTTGTCATTTGAGGGGGAAATAATATGGTACTAACGATTTTATCGGTTAAAAACCAACTATTTTTAAGAATAAAGGGAGTTACCTTTGACTTCTGAAAGGGTTGATGACTATATATATATATATAATGATGGTGCTATATTATTCCCCCTCAAATTGCCGTGCAATCTTGGGGTGACATAATGTTTACGATACAACAACACTTCATCATCAGTCCTTCCAGTTCCAAGAAACTCTCGTTCATACCATGTTATCTTCACTGTCTCAGAAGGAGACATTTTTTCAAACAACGTTCCGAGCCACATGCACAAAGCTGGGCTGGTGTCTCCTGTACCAGTGAAACCGAGCGATCCGCGCGCAGTGCTAAACCGCCTTACTCACATTCGAGAGGATCTGGGTTTAATTCCCTCTCCGGCCATCCTGATTTCTTTTTNGCAGTGCTAAACCGCCTTACTCACATTCGAGAGGATCTGGGTTTAATTCCCTCTCCGGCCATCCTGATTTCTTTTTCCATGGCCGACCTTCACCCGGTTCCTGCTTATCTGATAACATTACTTCATCTTTAATAACCCTGTTGTCAATGAGACGTTAAGTTCTACCTCCTTACGTACCAGTAAAACTAAACCACGTATACATATATATATATATATTTCAAATGAACATTTCGCTACCATCAACAAACATGTCATGTAGGTTGAAAAGTGATACAACTTACGGTCGGAGTAGTACGTGGAATTTTAGAAATTTTCTATCACTCTCAATATCAGCAAATATATTTAGTATAGTTCCGTAATAATTGCAGACAGCTAGTAAGGAATATAACATCTTTATTATGATGACAACCGTCAACACATTACTTGTCACACAACGCCATTCCATTATATTTGATATCGATTGCCAGCCGTGCAAGGCGGACGTCATGAATTTGCTGACGTCACACATCCGTCAGGTGCTTAATAATACACTCCACATATAATCACGACCGTAAGTCACCGTGTCCGCTGGGGCTCATCCAGGAGAAATTCGTGTCCGCACCACTCTCTCAAAGGCTCGCGTGCATCTTTCCCAACTGCACCAACATACGGCCTCTCCTTGTACGACTGGCCGAGCAGTAACACAACGTCCGCCACGACAATGGTCTGCGTTATTAGAGCGGACATCGCCTCCCGCAGAGAGCATCGCGTGCTTTGTCTTAATGTCGTGTCCCGACTTTAATTGACCTTCCAGCCGACCGCTTGCCCCGACCGAAGAAACCATTTGGGTGAGCTTCCTAATCAGGCCTCTTTTCTTTTCGCGGAGGAACTTAGGAAAATGACGAGGAGGGAGACATCCCCACCGTCTTAAATTTACTTATATGCCCCCGTAACTTAATTTACAATATTTAAAACTTCCAATAGGACTGTTGAGTACTTTTTAGACGTCACACACATTACAAACACCATTTCAAAGTACTCCAAAACAGCTAAAAATGGCTTTTTCAAAGCGCTGTAGCTGAAAACATNCACATTACAAACACCATTTCAAAGTACTCCAAAACAGCTAAAAATGGCTTTTTCAAAGCGCTGTAGCTGAAAACATACGGGTCAGAAACATACAAAACTACTCAAGCACCCTGCAATGAACGTTGCCACAGACTTTCCACCAATAAAATATCAGGGTCACCGCTGAAAGTCCCAATATGTACACGCAGGGTGACGAGAACACCGCGTGACAGTTCTGGGTCTTGCGATTAGTGGCGATGGCTCTCTCGATGCGAGGGGCAGAGTCGCCCTTATCGCTACCGCACTTCTCGGCCTCAAACGCGNCACATTACAAACACCATTTCAAAGTACTCCAAAACAGCTAAAAATGGCTTTTTCAAAGCGCTGTAGCTGAAAACATGCGGGTCAGAAACATACAAAACTACTCAAGCACCCTGCAATGAACCTTGCCACAGACTTTCCACCAATAAAATATCAGGGTCACCGCTGAAAGTCCCAATATGTACACGCAGGGTGACGAGAACACCGCGTGACAGTTCTGGGTCTTGCGCTTAGTGGCGATGGCTCTCTCGATGCGAGGGGCAGAGTCGCCCTTATCGCTACCGCACTTCTCGGCCTCAAACGCGGAAAAAACCCCTAGTTAGGGAGCCTTAATTGATTTGAATAGAGTTAGGCGTAGCATTAAGACATCCACACTCTCTGAAGACACGGGAGAAGAAATACTGTATCGCTGAAATTTTCTTAATCATCTCTTCAATGTAATATTACGTCAGCAACACTCAAAGTGTAAGTTACTCAGTTGAACAGGGTGGATTGTAAATTATGCTACGGAGGAAAGAACATTTGATTGCCGGCTAACAACGAACGTTGTACATCATTGTAGGCGTTGCCGGTATTGTATGAACCAATAGGATGTCTGTAAACGAGAATGCAGAAACCAGCAAAACTGATGATCATGCATTCGTGAACATAGACGACGAACTTCTAGTTAGTTCTCACTGTCAGTAAATCTGCGCCGTACTCAAAGTGTTAACAACCAAGCTTGTCAAGGCACGTGTAAAGTCTGTTTTTCTCTCGTTACTCGCTTCACGTCCATTACAGTAATCAAGAGCTGCCACATTATTTAATAACAGTTATCCCTAGAGACCTGAAGAATTCGCGGATTAATTTTAGGACAAGTTAGAACTCAAAACACTTGCGTTTATATAACTTTAGCCATTGGTCCACGCGGTATTTGACACTGCCTGGAGAATGCTGGTCCAATCGTCCCCTTCCACTGTGACAGCAGGCAACCAATGTGAAGTTGATGTCGGCATATTTCTATATAAGACTGTAGAGTCTAGCCTGCAGTTCATAAAACTCGCGAATTTTTCCGCTCTCTAGTATCCCACATGAAAAAAAACGGATGTAACTGAAAGAGCGCTTACTTAAAATAGTCTGTAACGTAGTCCTCTATTCCGTGTAAAGAATTGATTTTTAATGTGCTTTCACAAAGTATGAAATTAAGGGTTGGTGAAAAGAGTTTAACAGTAATGAGATCTGTACATCTGTTTTCAACTTTTTCAGGACATTGCACATTTACCGTTATTGAAAACCAGCTTGCCAGTAAAATAAACTGGCCTATATTTACCACTGTACGAAGACCTGTTCAGTTAAACACTTAAATGCAGTTCCACGCCTCACTAAACACCGACTATACAGCGTGCAACGTGCGGTACTGGCCACCGTAATTTACTGTAGATAAAAAATTTACGTAACTCAAATNCGATGTGAAGTTGATGTCGGCATATTTCTATATAAGACTGTAGAGTCTAGCCTGCAGTTCATAAAACTCGCGAATTTTTCCGCTCTCTAGTATCCCACATGAAAAAAAACGGATGTAACAGAAAGAGCGCTTACTTAAAAATGTCTGTAAAGTAGTCCTCTATTCCGTGTAAAGAATTGATTTTTAATGTGCTTTCACAAAGTATGAAATTAAGGGTTGGTGAAAAGAGTTTAACAGTAATGAGATCTGTACATATGTTTTCAACTTTTTCAGGACATTGCACATTTACCGTTATTGAAAACCAGCTTGCCAGTAAAATAAACTGGCCTATATTTACCACTGTACGAAGACCTGTTCAGTTAAACACTTAAATGCAGTTCCACGCCTCACTAAACACCGACTATACAGCGTGCAACGTGCGGTACTGGCCACCGTAATTTACTGTAGATAAAAAATTTACGTAACTCAAATTATATTTATCCGTGGTAACTGTATGTTAAATCATTTCAGAACTAGTATTAGGTTTCATAGCAATTGAAGTGACAATATGCCAAGTGCCCGAATTCTTAATGACTTGCAACATATTTTTAGTGATGTTGAAAATGATTTATACGTTTTACACTACCTGATTATTTTTTAGTATATTGTTGCCGTTCATGGGCGAACAACAGTCGTTTAGTATTGGAACAGTCGAGATCTTACTGAGTCAGTCAAACCAGAAAATAGTTCTCGCACACACCAGTCGATAACGAAAGAAAAGTTCGCAGATACTTAGGTTTTTAATATCTAAATGAGAAATTCGTGCTATTATTTTGGGACAAGTCAGAAAATTTAAATATTCAAAAACTGGTGTTACCTTTAATTGGTTCTCCAGTTCATTGAAATGTCCTGTAATATTTTGAGCCAATTACACGTAAGCAAAAAAAATTGGCATCCACTATTCCGGGTTTCCGTCCTGGTCGCAAGCAACCAATGAGAAGCTCGACATAAACTTCAGTACACAAACATCTGGGAAGTGTACCCTACAAGTGCCTTGACTCTCGAATTTCCCAGGTGTCTATTTGTTATA
Source organism: Clitarchus hookeri (assembly GCA_002778355.1). Taxonomy (NCBI): domain Eukaryota; kingdom Metazoa; phylum Arthropoda; class Insecta; order Phasmatodea; family Phasmatidae; genus Clitarchus; species Clitarchus hookeri. The sequence goes on along the minus strand of NQII01000269.1, from coordinate 931,923 downwards.
GTACGTTGAAACCTGTCAAACACTCCTGCATTTCCAGGACAAATAACCATTTCTTAATAATTTTTAAGTGTCGTGGTGGCTTAATTTTTACAGTAGGTGGAAAGATTTTAATTATTTCCTCCTTCCCCAAACCCAAGAACCGACTTGTGAGTCCATCCAGTCCAGCAGGTTTTGATGAATGGTACGTGGACACCACACGACAGGACAGGCTATGAATGAAAAGGCAGTTAAAGGTGAGTAGAGAAGGCATGGTTGTAAGGGGGGGTGGAGTGTTGGCGGATGGTTGCACGTACCTTACAATGGGTTTGTGGCCACGTTACATCACTCCTCGGCGACCGCTTATCCCCCTTGCCGTAGCTTCAGAGCCGAGTAAGGGGCCTCGCGAGACACCGGAAGACCCCACTGAATGTCTAGTGGCCGTTAATGAGGGACGGTATGCCCGCTAATTGGCATGGTGGCCGCGTGGCAGCACGCAGGTGCCCGCTGCAGGATGGGGAGGGGAGAGACTCAAGGTCACGACGCGTGCCCGCCCTGTCCCTACATGGGCTTCAAGGTCAGGCAGGAATTAAGTCCAGAGGGGCTCCGACATGAACATTTTTTTCCCGTTGTAGAGACACTAGAGGGAATGGGACTAGGACGACGCTTTGTAGACGTTTTCAGCGCTAACCGGGATGATGAGACATGTTGGTAGAGCGGTGATGGAGTGTAANAGGACGACGCTTTGTAGACGTTTTCAGCGCTAACCGGGATGATGAGACATGTTGGTAGAGCGGTGATGGAGTGTAATGGAGAAGGAAATTGAAGCACTCCGAGTAAAATCACCGTCCGCGAATCAAGATTGTTTCACGATGCCAGGGGACCGCGGTGGCTGAGCGGTTAAACTGCTCACCTCCCACTCAGGCGAACCGGGTTCAATCCCCAGCTGGGTCGCTCCTGGGTTTTCACAAGTGGGAATCGTGTCGGACGATGCCGCTGGTCGGTGGGGTTTTTTTTGGGGATCTGCCGTTTTCCCCGCCCTTGCATTTCGTCACCGCACGATACTCACCTCGTTTCACTCTCATCGGCTCCCAATACCCCGAGATTAAGAGCCACCTGACTCTCTTCACTCACTTTAATATCCGTCACTCAAACAAATACTGTCATGTTTATACTAGTGTGTACATTATAGTTTAATTTTTAAAAGAAATTTACTTTAGTTTTGGATGTTTTTGGTTTAGGTGATCACGTTGACGGTTCGGAACTAAATTGAATTAATTCGGCAAGAAGCTAGACTCCACAATCTTTGTATGATTGAGCCTCAATTAACTGCTGAATGCCAGATGCTCAAGTTTTGCCCCAGACCAGGTAACACGGGATTCGTTCCTCTTTTTTCTTGCCTGTTAGTTATTCGCAGAGGTAGCGAAATTTCGCGAAAGATTTCGAGACAAGGTATATTTCAAAACACTATATGGTCGTTTACCTTTCTCGATCGTATACGTTATGTCTAAGAACATGTTAACTGTTAATACGCGAATCACTTTGGTTCTCTGACAAAGTTGTAGAATTATAACTGCTTCTCATGCAGAGAGCAGCCAATGGCAAAANCGCGAATCACTTTGGTTCTCTGACAAAGTTGTAGAATTATAACTGCTTCTCATGCAGAGAGCAGCCAATGGCAAAATTTTTTTTTTTCTGTTTGTGCTCAGACTATTGAAGTCATGTACTCAGATTTTTTCGCGAAAAATCACTGGGTCTAGTTATTGGCTCGAAATAATCCAAAGTACGTCATACCAATTGCAATCCAATTGAAAAAGGAAATCGGACGTACGCGTGTTCGAAATATAGCTTGCCCTCAAATAACTCGCATAATTCCCANCGAAATATAGCTTGCCCTCAAATAACTCGCATAATTCCCAGTTCAAATCATATTTTGAAATACAAGGCTTGGAGTAAATTAGAAGATACAGACCTCTAATTATTGATTGTTAAGAACGCTATCTTGTTACAAGGGGTTCTGTGTTCGTATCTCGTATACGGAATGGGTGTGCGTGCTGTTCACATGTATGCTTAAGGCAAAATTCAGTTGGTAAGCGCCTCCTTCCCAAAATCCGGAGCAGTCTACCAGTTAGAAAAGCGAATACGTAAATNCGCGAATCACTTTGGTTCTCTGACAAAGTTGTAGAATTATAACTGCTTCTCATGCAGAGAGCAGCCAATGGCAAAAAATTTTTTTTCTGTTTGTGCTCAGACTATTGAAGTCATGTACTCAGATTTTTTCGCGAAAAATCACTGGGTCTAGTCATTGGCTCGAAATCGTCCAAAGTACGTCATACCAATTGCAATCCAATTGAAAAAGGAAATCGGACGTACGCGTGTTCGAAATATAGCTTGCCCTCAAATAACTCGCATAATTCCCTGTTCAAATCATATTTTGAAATACAAGGCTTGGAGTAAATTAGAAGATACAGACCTCTAATTATTGATTGTTAAGAACGCTATCTTGTTACAAGAGGCTCTGTGTTCGTATCTCGTATACGGAATGGGTGTGCGTGCTGTTCACATGTATGCTTAAAGCAAAATTCAGTTGGTAAGCGCCTCCTTCCCAAAATCCGGAGCAGTCTACCAGTTAGAAAAGCGAATACGTAAATNAGCAAAATTCAGTTGGTAAGCGCCTCCTTCCCAAAATCCGGAGCAGTCTACCAGTTAGAAAAGCGAATACGTAAATAAGTTACAGTAAAATGATAAGATATAAAATGTCTCACTTTTCCATTGCAATTCAATAGAAGTTGCAGTAATCTGGCGAGTATATTAGAAAATATGGAGTGGAGATATTTGGACGGCTCTGAACATCGAGGTCTTGAGAGCTGATGAGGGTGAAGTGAGGTGAGTATGGAACAGCGCTGGAATGAAAAGACGGGAGAAAAGGGAGAATCCCGAAAAATCCCGCCGACCAGCCGCATTGCACGACACGATTCCCACATGCGAAAATCCGCGAGCGATCCCGCCGGTAATAGAACCCGGTTCGCGTAGGTGGGAGGCGAGTAGTCTGACCACTACATATTATTTGCCGCCGACAGAACCACTTCTTAGGGTCAAGAATACCTTAAAACATAGTATTTAGTGCTTAGGCGAGTCAAGTACGCATTCACACGGTAATATTTTGTTCCCTGAAACAAGTATTTCAATGTGGATCATCCTTGGAGCTGTTCAACGTTCTAAATGCTCTAAAATATATTTTATTCAACGGTTCAAAGACTACAGGACTACCCAAAAACATCTGGAAAAAAAACTCGTTTTGTTTGGCTTTATGGCATATAGAAATCACCTTCTATCAAGTGAATCCTTCTTTGAGTTTGTTTCATCTACCTTACTTTTTTCGATTTTATACTTTTTAATTATAANCTTCTATCAAGTGAATCCTTCTTTGAGTTTGTTTCATCTACCTTACTTTTTTCGATTTTATACTTTTTAATTATAAAGATTTTAGTTTTTACTTTTTTTCCCCCGGTGAAGCTGGAGTTTTATTTAAGACGTAAAGACTCTTGTTAATTTTCGTAATACAAAATTTACAGCGTATTGAGGACATGCCGTTATTTTGATAACGAACTACTAATTTAAAAAAATTCGTACGTATAAATTACTCAACTGACATTTGCTCATTCTCAACATCTTTACATAAGTCAAAATATTGGTTCCCCATGTGTAGGTCAGGATAGTATAACAGTTAGGGCTACCTGTATTTCGCGAAAATATTCCAGGACTAAATGTACTCCAAAGCACTAGAGCTCAGATACATTTTAACTGTGACGCATTGTAAGTGTCTCGCCGCGAATCACGGACACTCAGTGTCAGAGTTACCTAATTGTGATTGGCCCAGTCAGGTAAGGAACTGTCTGCCGGCAAACACGCGTGGCCAACAACCAAAAGAACATTGCACGTATGCCATAGAACATCGGAGTGTAGCCTTCGCGTAGATTTTTTTTTCCACGGAAAACAGGTGCTTCTAGTAATAGTACGTAGGCGTACAACTAGTCAAAAATGTTTTTCAAAAAATAATTTTTTGTAAAATGTTTTAATGAGCATGTAAATTCCGGTGCATAACTGAGGATACTTCGATTGGGCAATCGTCTACTCGAAACAGCAATTATTGATCTTCTACGGTGTCACCGGTGTAGACTAGACTAGTTGAATAGTTGTAAGCGGAAATACAGCGCGCGACAGAACAGACGATTTTGCAGTNGCACCGGTGTAGACTAGACTAGTTGAATAGTTGTAAGCGGAAATACAGCGCGCGACAGAACAGACGATTTTGCAGTGGCTGGTGTCTTGGATGAAATGTTTAAAGTGTACCGTACCTCAAAATTGTTGGCATGTGGTGTTGAGTATCCTTTTCGGAAGAAATTGTTGGAGACAACTTACGCCTTTCGTCTCAAATAAAAAAATATAGCACCGAAAAATAATTAATGCCAGAAAATGTCGCGAAGGTAGTCTGTGCCTTAAGTGAACTTCGTAGTTTATAATACGTTCGTACAACTGGTAAAACTGATAACAGTCCGTCTATTTCTGGTCTGCGTCCGCCCTCAAAGCAATTTTGTACGGCACGCAAGCCATTTTCTTTCATTTAGCAGGTCCGGCAGGATGTTATTATAAATATTTTTTGCTTTAATATTTAAAAGAAATATTAATTTTTCAGAATGCTCATTTTTAGCATTTACTATGAAGTAAGAAGAGTTGGTCGTCATTCTAATGTATTATGCCGTGTACCTGCCAAATTAAATATTTTCTCTATTCAGCACTTCATACAACGCAGCCCTCGGTCCGATTTAATTTGGATAACTTTGCTCTATTAGCTGTTCCTGGAATGAAAATTCGCTTAAATATTTTGAGTAATTTATGTCATTATAACGGTTTATCTTTGAAGAAGAAAATTTTGTTCCAAATTCAATCTATGTACAGATCATTTTAATGGACTTTGAAATCTACCTTTTAAAAAATATTACTACTTGCATTTGTATGTATTTTACCGTAACTAGTGACTGTAGTACTGTTTATAATGAAGTCAGCGAATGATACTTAAAATATTGTTTAAATTATTTNTTACCGTAACTAGTGACTGTAGTACTGTTTATAATGAAGTCAGCGAATGATACTTAAAATATTGTTTAAATTATTTCCATTTTAATACTTTTAATTTTATGAATTGGTAAGGAAATGAATAGGCGCAATAGATACATGTTTGTGTAGATAAAAGTTTCATCGGACTATCTGCTGGACCCGTTTCATGTATTGGCGTTAAAGGCACTGTCAAATCATACACGTAATGAATGAATTCTTCCAATGGCTAGGATGAATACATTAGGCAAGGATTTCGAATGTACTCAGATGTGAAACTGCTGAATGTTATTTTCAAATACAGTATGTCTGAAAATGCCGTTTCAAGCTGTGTGTAGGAGACTATCGAGATATTTTCAGAAAACAAACTGTTAGGAATCAAGTAAGTAGTTAGATTTCATTATATGTAGCAATCTCCGTTTAACGCGATTTACGCGTTAGATAAAAGAGTTCATTAAAAAATATTTTAAAGTCATTAATTATCATGAGTTAGTACGGATTTTAAATAGTTATTTGGCACAGGTCTCAAGAAATTTAAATCTTCGTTAGAGAACATCTTGAAAACGGAAATCGGTTACAAGTACAAGAAAAATAGAAAATGTACAAATGTGATTTTTTTTCTTTTTAATTTGTCAGGGACAAAAATTAATTTTCAAACCTGACTTCGTAATTAAAATCTAATTACTTCCAAAAATTTCCTTTCTTTCCTTATTTACCGCCCTCACGCAACTTGATTAGACATAAGTGGCACTTTGGGCTGCGGCTAATTTTTTAATCTCCTTTTTTATTTCGTGTGCGACTTGCTTGTCCCCAATTACCGGCTTCTGGACGGAATCCCCTTTTCCTGCCTCTCCCTCGCTGCGAAGACGTCATCCTCTCTCCCTTTCTCTCATTTTTGTCTCTCTCTCTCTTTCTCTCTCTTCGCCCGCTCACCAGCTTTGTCACGAGTGTACAGGCGTCTTGTCAACCTCCCTACGCACAGTCGCGTTTTTCTGCCCCGCAGGTATCAAAGAAACTTCCAAAAACTCTGCGAACACTCTACATAAGTGTCTGCATTTTTACAAATACTAATTTGGAAACTTGTNGCAGCTAATTTTTTAATCTCCTTTTTTATTTCGTGTGCGACTTGCTTGTCCCCAATTACCGGCTTCTGGACGGAATTCCCTTTTCCTGCCTCTCCCTCGCTGCGAAGACGTCATCCTCTCTCCCTTTCTCTCATTTTTGTCTCTCTCTCTCTTTCTCTCTCTTCGCCCGCTCACCAGCTTTGTCACGAGTGTACAGGCGTCTTGTCAACCTCCCTACGCACAGTCGCGTTTTTCTGCCCCGCAGGTATCGAAGAAACTTCCAAAAACTCTGCGAACACTCTACATAAGTGTCTGCATTTTTACAAATACTAATTTGGAAACTTGTNGAAGAAACTTCCAAAAACTCTGCGAACACTCTACATAAGTGTCTGCATTTTTACAAATACTAATTTGGAAACTTGTTGACAAAATTATTTCCATAACCCTGCAGATAAATGAGATTAAATTTTACCACGCGGTTCTGTGATATGTACTAACACATTCAATAAGTACGTGGTTCAAACTGGTGCCGCGAATGTATGCCACCACCCACACGGCGTCCTGAAATTATTGACTGCACTACGTTTAAAACTAACATTAAATTTTAACTAGAAAATACTGCAGGCTCAAAGTATATTATAAACATGGATATACTGTACATAAATTTGCACGTTTTTAAAAAAAGCGTGTTAAAAANGCAGGCTCAAAGTATATTATAAACATGGATATACTGTACATAAATTTGCACGTTTTTAAAAAAAGCGTGTTAAAAAGATAGGGTATTATACTTGTAGTGTTACACGAAATAACAACGAAATGTTTGTAAAATCTACAAAAAAAAATNTAAAAAGATAGGGTATTATACTTGTAGTGTTACACGAAATAACAACGAAATGTTTGTAAAATCTACAAAAAAAAATCTTTAAAGTGAAATCAATTCGAAAAATAATATATTATATGCTGGAAAGGCTACCAAGTGGTGACCAGAGGCGTAATAAAAATACTACTAAATATTTTTTTTTGTAATAACTGCGTAAAAAAAGAGCTTTTTCACGTCCGTGTTCTGGTTAATGTTTTCATAAATCTCTTACGCGTATTTTTTAGAGGTGAAAATGCTCGAAACTATGTTTCCACGTTCGGATTCTGGTATGAAAAGCAGGTGTATAATACTTAGTATTTTGCAAGGACATACAGCATATCGGTTATTTAATATTAGCAAATTGTTAATTATTTTTATTTCTTGTGGATTTGTGAGGGTAGGAAACTGGCGCGGCTGTTCCCCCTTTATAAAGGATTGTCATATAAATTTATAAAATTATTGTTTTGGTAAAAATCATAAGTAGGGCATTCATACACTGTTAAGATTAAAATATATTTAAACTCGAAATATCTTCTTTTATTCTGGGGGGAAAACCTTCCCTCACTCCTTCCCGCTTATTCAATGATTCGCTCAAAACACGCGAACTACACCGTATTTTTTCGATTTGTACAAAGAAAGCTTTGGAAACTGGTTGCTAATGATATTGTTTTAATGCTACAAGTAAATTACAGTAACTTTCACAAAATCTTAGTCTGAAATATGAGAAAATAATATTGAAATTTANTTTAATGCTACAAGTAAATTACAGTAACTTTCACAAAATCTTAGTCTGAAATATGAGAAAATAATATTGAAATTTAGCAATCAATTATTGCAGACTGAAAGTTTATTATAAGCACTGAGATACATAATAATTTGGTATGTTTTCTAGAATATTGTGATTTAATTATAGTCTATTTGCAATTTCTTATAACTTTTTTAACTAAAACTTTGAAAAATCACCCCATGTTTGACGAATTAGCTTTTTCCTAAATATATAATGTATCACGTGTGTTTTATATATGGGTTTACGTAAAAGTGCCTTACTTTGGCTTTAGNTTTAATGCTACAAGTAAATTACAGTAACTTTCACAAAATCTTAGTCTGAAATATGAGAAAATAATATTGAAATTTAACAATCAATTATTGCAGACTGAAAGTTTATTATAAGCATTGAGATACATAATAATTTGGTATGTTTTCTAGAATATTGTGATTTAATTATAGTCTATTTGCAATTTCTTATAACATTTTTAACTAAAGCTTTGAAAAATCACCCCATGTTTGACGAATTTGGTTTTTTCCTAAATATATAATGTATCACGTGTGTTTTATATATGGGTTTACGTAAAAGTGCCTTACTTTGGTTTTAGNCTTTTTCCTAAATATATAATGTATCACGTGTGTTTTATATATGGGTTTACGTAAAAGTGCCTTACTTTGGTTTTAGTTGAACTTTTAGTTACATTTTATCTATTAGTTTTATATTTAGTTTATAATTATTGAGAATAAAAATAGGGAGGAAATAGGTGTGTTGGCAATGCCTAGTAATAAATGATTATTTTTCTAACTATTATGTAACTGAGTGTGCAAGAATGCTGTGCGTTGTCTCTGTGGCGTAATTTTCTAGACTTAGTATAGCTAGTTTTGCAAGAGGTGGAGGAATATCCTGGAAGTAGATCTTAAGCAGGTCATCAGAAAAGTTGGGACTAACCGCGAATGGACTGTATACTATATTTCCCCTCTACAGTTACAAGAAAATCTATGGCAACAAAGATTCCAATGAATTTATGGTTTGCAACAAGTACATAGAAGTTTTACTGTGCGTATTACATGCGCACGCTGAGATCTTTTAGTGATACGTACCGCTTGTATTACCCTCGTAAGCAATTATTTGATAAGTTAACGAATTTAATTTGCTGTTATTCCCGACATCGTAAGTTTGTAACTTTTAAGCGGCCCAAAAAAATATTTGAAAGTAACGTGTCTGAGTAAAGAATGGTTCAAACATAATTTTGCGGAATAGTGCAATTCAGGATTACTTTTTAACCGATTTCAAAAATGCATACCAGCAGCGTCCACACATCAAGGTATATAAATAAATTGTATAAAAATTTAAAATTACTGACAGCTCTTTCTTAGTAGTGTTATATTTTTCAAACCGTTTTATTCCTTTATCTTAGTCTTACTATCGACCTGCATTTGTTCCGTAAGTTTAATCGTTTTGCGACTCATAATCCCAACTAGGCAAATGTATACCTACTTGCGTCAGTCACAAAATTTAGACTCACAGGACTGCTAGTTATATAGAGAAGTGGCTCTCGCGGTATTTTCAGCAAAATTATAAACATAATGTTCCCAAACACGTAGGAAGTAATCGGGGAATGGAGACCTTTCAACATTGTACCTCACGTATTGGTGATAATTAGCGGCAGTGATATTTCGTGAAAAAATTTCGAGACAAGATACATTTCAAAGCACTGTGGAGTGGTCCACGTTTTTTGATTGGCTGAAACATGTTCTGGCGCGTGTTAACTGCTAGCGCACTAATAACGAATGTCCAGTGTCGGGGTTACAGAATCCCGAGTGGCTCGGTAAAATGCCTAAACACCAGCAGCCAATGGAGGTATGACAACAGCCGAGCAAATCTTAACTAGATACTACCTGATAATGTGATCAGCTGTTATGGTGTGAGTGTTATTTCCTGTCCCATTGCACTATTGACAGCCAACTCTTATCAAATGCCATGCGCTTACAACCCCGGATCTCAATCACACTGGACTATTACCTGTGGGGGCGTCTCAGGGTCATTGTTAATGCGACTCCAGTTTCGGTCATAGCTGTGCTTCTCCAGAGAGTGCAATAAGGTTGCGAGCAGATACGTGTAGTTCCTGGAGTATTTGAACNTCGGTCATAGCTGTGCTTCTCCAGAGAGTGCAATAAGGTTGCGAGCAGATACGTGTAGTTCCTGGAGTATTTGAACAATTCAGTCTATGACGCGACGTGTTCAGGCGTGCATTCAGGCACAAAATGGACGACATTTTCAACACATATCGTAGAGTGACGTATTACTGCTGGTACACGAACATGGCTACAGTTACTCGAACTGGAATGTGCCGGGAAGACTATTACGAACATAGTCTGTACAACATTGGAAGGTTCTTAAATCGGAAACTATCGAATTAAGGACATATGTTCATAGATATATTTTATGTTATTTTGCGGTGTAATTACCACTTCCCGATCACTTCCCACATTTTTGGGAACATTTTGTTAATGGGAGTATGAATTTGTAGCCTTGCTCCGCCTTTTCATAAATATTATGCACCTGACGAACTTTCTGTCGCACGAGTGGCGTTGAGTCACTTCGCTCCGTTTCGTCAAGGAAGGTGTACTCTACACACTCCTTTATAAGAAATGTAGCAATCGCGAGGTAACTTCCTTGAAAGGATACTTACAAGAAGCCGCGAAAACAGTGCACATGAAGAAGATACTGTCCACGTAAGATTTTTAGATTTTGCTTTAGTGTGGACATTATTATATTATATAAACACCGTTTTTAAACTAGTTACTCTGTTTCAAGAATCTTATATTCTCGTGTCTTTTATTTGTCGTTTTGATTTTCTGGGTGTTAATGTTAACCCTGGCGGTGGACTTACGAAAATGTGATTCTTTTTCTCCGTGGCACGTTATTTAGCGTCTTCTACGTTTGACTGTAATAACAAATTTTATATCAGAGATATTATTTGTTGGAAAACGTTTGCTGTTCTTGAGGGCATACTTAATCAAAGGGTTTTATAACTGTATCTCTCAGGCTTTTGTAATGTGCTTATTCACATAACACAGTTAAAGTTTAACTTGCTGCTGAAATATGGATATTTAGTCAATTTCTTTCAACTGATGGTGATTCATTGTATCTAAATTGCTGTACATACAATTTTGTTTCAGAAATATATTATCTCTACTCAAAGGCCACCCAAAACGCTTGGAAAAGGCCGTGTTTACAATTACGTTAACTTGAAGTATAGCAAATGATTGGTTCCAAAGTCATGAATCTAAGCAAAAATTAGCTCTTTCGGTATTGCTACTACACATAAATTCCGATGTTAAGCTTTACAGTTCCTTTAAAATGCAAGCTAATTTTTTTCTTCCAGCAGAACAATTTTTTTTTTGTCACATGTACGAGGGGAATGCTTGTTTTCAGCCCATTATTCAGAGCTTTATTCCACTCCTTGGAATGGTATATGTAACAACTAATTCTGAGGCGTTGTGATTGGTCTGAATTGTCCAACCAGACGTCCAGAGTTAAAAACCTCTCGCACTAGAAACTTTTCTCGATTACACATCATTAAATTACAGCTTCTTTATAATTAATCTTTTTATTTTGCGTTAATTAACTCCGTAGCTTTATATAAAAATGTTTTTTATTCTGACTTTAAACTTTGTGGGTAGTTTATGTTCGTTTAATACGTGAGACAAAATTACAACATGCTAATCGAGTACAATTTAAAATCATTATATGTGTATCGCTTTAGTGATATCTACTTGTAAAAATCACACGGTGTCTGGCTGTTACTGAATATTTAACATGCGCCATGGTCAAGAATTACTTTATAAAAATCTTGTTACGTGTGCAGTCAGGCTAATGTGTATGAAGTAAATTTGCATGCAAATTAGAAAATAAATAAAATGGGAAAATTTTGGTTCAGAGTCTTTATTTATGTAATAATAAAAATGACTTTTCCCGCGAAAATTACAACCTCAAAATGCGTATGCTATGAATGTGAGCATAAACCGAGAGGTAAAGTGTGTTTTAATTACTAGGCTAAGGTGTTAATAGGAGACAATTTATTTTATCAGGGCCTTCATTAAATTTGGCTCATTTCATTCTGACGATTACATTCTAACGGAAAAATCTAAGTGTGCCTTTGCAGGATTTTATTATTCAAGGCCTATCTCTGTTAATTTTTCAAAGAAGTTGTAAAACCAGCTTCTGGTAATACGTAATTTTTTTTTATCGAACCCATTCGATTATGCGTTCAAACTGGTCCAGAACTTGGCAGGTACCGTTAATAATAATATATAACATTGATTAACAGTAATTACATATACGGAAATTACTTGGTCATAGTAACGACACTCGCTTAGTCTAAAATAAATACAAATGCAGAAAACGTGTAAAAAATAAATTAAACATATTTGTTGTAAATCTTTCGATTTAAGGATCCATCTAACCTATATATGTGTTGTGTGCTTGATGTAACAGAGCAGTTTGTATATTATGGCACCGCTGTAAAGCACGTGAAATGATCTATAGCATATACGCGCAAGGCACTTATCTAGCATGCAGTCATACAATATACACTCGTAAAGTTTTAAGCAATAAAATTTCTTCATGTCCACAGTACCTGCCAGACGATCACTTGGATTCACAGGCTTATTTAAGTTATTAAAAATATGTATCATCTTCCTTGAAGCAAATAGTGATAAGGTTACGGGTTGTGAAAAAACTATACAAAGACCACGATATTGTACGAAATACAGAGGAAGAAGTTTGTAACTGTGGCAGAAATTGTTTTACACTTAGCTTTTTTACACTCGTAAAGTAATTATTTACTCTCATATATTTCATTGATTTCATTTACTGTTAAAGTAACAGAAAATACTCCACGGGGGAGTAGAAGACAGAATTTATCAATTCACAAACACGAAGAGTAAACCATAAACTTTTAGGCGTGTTCGATTTGCTTGAAATACGTTTTCGCAGAGGGTTCCCTGCAGAACAAGGAGCCTGCAAGTCCTTAAGTTTAGAATTTTAACACAATGTTCTTTGCTTTCTTGAGTATTTACTTTTGGTGTGTAAGTTGTTCACCGTTAAATGAGCTTTGTTATAGCTATGCTTGGGATTTACCATCTTCCCCATATTTGTATTTTTCCACCAATCGTAAAATTAACATAGTCAAGAACAGCATCACTTAATTCACGTGGCATCGATGGGCTGTAACTCAAATTCTTACTAAAGTAAACATGTTTCTAATATGGTAATTCCTACACCCATGCACGTAAAACAAGCAAAAACTAAATTTAATAAATATGTTGCCCACCAATTTTAATGACAGGTCTTTTAAAATAAGTTAAGTCATAGAAATATTTTCCTTATATTGCTATATGAACTTTACCGGAAATATGACAGTCACTGTTTCCTTTGAAATAAACGCGATTACGGGAAGAGCAGTTACAAAATGTAAGTTCTGCCGCACCTGGAACCTGGCGCTGGTTACATAGTGCCACGGCGGCCATCTTGGATAATGTCACGGCGAAACCTCATGCTCTGTTATTTCACATCAACATCTTGTCATCTTGTTCAATCCTATGCCAATTATGCAAATCGCTTTTATTCAAATTGCATTTATTTAAATCACATTAGTGCAAATCGTAGTTATGCTATTCACGCATATGTCAATCACCTGCCATCCTGCTGCCCACTAGCCATCTTGTATTTCCCGCTGCTATGCTACCGTTCGTGGCCTCAAGAGTGCAGCAGTCGTCTACTCACACCACCATCTTGGACCCTCGCTGCTAAAGCGTCGTTCGTGACCGCTAGAGCGCAACACACGTGCAATTCCCCATTCGCCTGCCAAGGCACCGCAGTAGTCTGCTAGGAGCGTTGATGCCGTCTGCTAGATAGCGCCACCACTACTTTCTACGTTTCGGGTGTCAAATTTCCAAGCATAGCAGGCGGGACAGTCACCCTTACGCTCATTATTCGGGTAAGGAAAGTTCAAAAAGGCGGAGGCACAGGGTTTCTTTCCCGCAACCCTCGGGACGTCAGCCAAGCGCCTTGACCACGACATCACTGCGACGTGGAGGTAAGTGACGGCTACGACGTGGTATACATTAATACACACATAATAACTAGTAAATATATTATATACACTGAAGAGCCATAAAAACTGGTATAGGCGTGCACATGCAAATAACAGAGGTATGGAACCAATAACAGTAATGCGATGCGGTTGGCAGCGCCTATATAAGACAACAAGTGTCCNCATAGGCGTACGTATGCAAATAACAGAGGTATGGAACCAATCAGAGTAACGCGATGCGGTCGGCAGCGCCTATATAAGACAACAAGTGTCCGGCAAAGTTGCTAGATCGGTTACTGCTGCTACAATGGCAGGTTATCAAGATTTAAGTGAGTTTTATCGTGGTGTTATGGTCGGCGCACGATAGATGGGACATAGCATCTCCGAGGTAGCGATAACATTTGGATTTTCGCGTACGACCATTTCACGAGTGTAGCGTGAATATCGGGAATCCGGTAAAACATCAAATCTTCGACATCGCTGCGGCCGGAAAAAGATCGTGACCGAACACGACAAACGACGACTGACGAGAATCATTAAACGTGACAGACGTGTGTCTGAAATTGGCGCAGATTTCAATGCTGGGGCATCAACAAGTGCCAGCGTGCGAACTATTCAACGGACGATCATTGATATGGGCTTTCGGAGCCGAAGGCCCACTCGTGTACCGTTTTTGACTGCACGACACAAAGCTTTACGCCTCGCCTGGGACCGCCAACACCGCCATTGGACTGTTGATGACTGAGAACATGTTGCCTGGTCTGACGAGTCTCGTTTCCAATTGTATAGGGCAGATGGACGTGTACGGGTATGGAGACATCCTCATGAATCCATGGATCCTACATGTCAACAGGGAACTGTTCAAGCTGGTGGAGGCTCTGTCATAGTATGAGGCGTGTGCAGTTGGCGTTAAATGGGACCCCTGATACGTCTAACTACGACTCTGACAGGTGACAGATGCGTAAGCATCCTGTCCGATCACCTGCACGCATTTATGTCCATTGTGCATTCCGACGGACGTGGACAATTCCAGCAGGACAATGCGATACCTCACACGTCGAGAGTTGGTACCGAGTGGCTCCAGGAACACTCTTCTGACTTTAGACACTTCCATTGGCCACCTAAATCACAAGACATGAACATTATTGAGCATATTTGGTATGCCTTCCAACGTGCTGTTCAGAAGAGATCTCCACCGCCTCGCACTCCTATGGATCTGTGGACTGCCTTGCAGGATTCATGGTGTGAAATGCCTCCTGCATACCTTCAAACATTAGTCGAGTCAATGCCATGTCGTCTTGTGGCACTTCTGCGTGCTCGCGGGGGCCCTACGCGATATTAGACATGTGTACCAGTTTTTTGGGCTCTTCGGTGTATAAGCAAATGTAGGAAGTGGTCTTTCTGACTATTAAAAGACATCAATGAGTGCTGCAGGCAGTACCCAGCACCGACACCAGCCCTACTCACACCATTATATGTAATATATATAATAATGATTGATAGAAAATGTAACAAGCTGTCGTACCGACTATAAAATAGAATATTTCAATGAGACCTGCAGGTTGCCCTTTTCTATGCTGGGAGCGATGCCTATGATGTGAATTTGGCGGCTATCGCTTCAGCGGATGATAAATCGCCGCCAACTATGCTTATAAGACAGGTTAAGACATAATTTACCCTTGCCGCCCTGTTCTACATTGGGGGTGATGCCTGTAATATGAATTAGGTGGCTATAGCTTCGGTGGATGGAAAATGGCGGTCAACAATGCTTATAAGAGGGGTTATGGCAGAATTGATCCTACTGCCCTGTTCGATGTGAGGAACGATGAGTATGATTTAAATTAGGCAACAATGGCTTTAGCGGATGGGAAATAAAGGCCAACTATGGTTACAAGAGGTCTTATGACGTACTTGACTGTACACCCCTTATATCATACTCTAGCAGGCATGAACAGTAGTTTGGTGGTGGGGGTGGGCAGACGACGGCGACGATAAAGGCAAAATGGTGGGTGATTGACGTGTGCATGATTAGCCTAGGCGCGATTAGTATATGTACAATTAGCATATGTATGATTGACTTAGGCGACGTTAGCATATGCGTAGGTTGCAGGAGATGGGTCGTAGAATATTATAGACTTGTAACAAGGCGGAGCATGAAGTTGCATGACGGGGCAATGAACTTGATCATTCTTGAGACAAGATGGATGGTGTTGGCATTGAATTATAGAGCGTCATATAGTTGTAAATGTTTTACCAATTCTGCTGAAATTAGCTCAATATTCGATTTGTTCAGCCAGATTAAGCAAATTGCTCTAATTTAAGCTGGATTGAGCAAAGATAAGTTTTTTTGTGGGAAATTTGAGGGAAAGGGGGAATGTTTCAGTGAAATTCTGGCGACTTTGAGCGTTTTTTGTTTGAGGGAAAGGGGATATTTTGAAGGGAAAGAAGGGAAAAAGGTATATTCCAAGATGACGACTCGGCATCGCAGCACCGCACCAGGACGCCAGTAGCAGCAGAAGGGACATTTTCCTACTAGTAACACCCATTCAACTATAGGCTGTTCACGGTAGAATGATCATATATAACAGCCCTGCTTAAAATCTACTTTTCTCCTCCTTTTGTATCTTTCCAACATATACAAAATTAACATTACCATTGGCCAAATCACTTATTCATGTGTAAGTTAAGTGAAAAAGTAAAATGGTTAAGAACCTAAATTTGTCGCTAATGTGCTAGTTCGTACTCTATTGTGTATAGACGAAAAAGACATGAACTTGATTTCCCTAAGTTTAAAAATTACACTCGCAGTACAACGCCAGGACTTCGACTTGATTTGCAGGCAACTTAATTGGGAGGCACCAAACCAGTATGTACGGTAGTGTATTTGCCGTTAACCGGCAGTGATTTTTTTCAAAGGTTGGCTTCGAAAGTGCTCACTTTACCTTGAACAGCCAATAGTATTAAAGATTAGTTTAGGCTAGGTTAGTTTAGGCTTGAAAAACACATATTCACCCACTTACCTAGGTTAGTATATGTTGAAAAAACATGGGTGAAAAATACGCATGCGCAGAAACCACGGCACCGGCGGCCCAGAAAGTCGTGTCTGCCGTAGGCTGCCTCAGCCAGACCTGTGGTCTATCTCATGTAAGTTGGCGAGATTTTGACAGTTCGACGAACGTAGCGCCAATGTTTACTTTTCGTTTATGTATCCTTTCGCCATCAGCTGGTGTGTCAAGTGGCGGCTGTATATTAATTTTATTAACACACTGTCAGCTAATCCACTTTCCATTGCAATGCTAACCAAATTTTAAGGTATTTATAGACTCACGTCTGTCTAAAAAATGTGTAGGTTTTAAAAGTAAAAACAGAAAACCTTGAAAAAAAATCAAATATTCGTTCCCTATTTTTTTTATCTATTACAGAAAACGAATATGGGTTAACATTTGCAAGACTGTAATTGTAGTTCTTATCACACTTTGGATGTTACTGCTAATATGTTAAGACTGGAAATAAAAGTAATACGGGAAACTTGTTTGACAGTGCACTTTTCATATGCCAACAAACAACTTACTTTTGCAAAGCAGTTTTTCTGCTATTGCTGATACTAAACAGCTTAAGATAGAAATATGTTGCGTCGAATAACGTAATAATTCTTCAAAACAACTCACGTGCATCCCTTTTCCTTCGTTTTATTAATACAAAATAGCAACAACACGAAAAAAACAAACATTTTGGTTAGCGGAGAGCTGGTTGTAGATCGGGATCTGACTGACAGATAGCGTGGAAGGGCGTGTTGTAACAGAAAGCGTGGTAGGACTTGTTGACAACTACCTCAACAGGTAACAGCAATTTGACCTTCCTCTTGATTCCGTCTTATTAAAAGTTCACTTTTCTCCTTTCATTGGCTCAAAACGACAAGAGTTTAAAATATATATCGTCAAATTATTTAACTATACCCTCCGATAGATCTGTAGGCTTTTGGAATTAATATAAAGCATGTATGAAGACGTGGACAGTGGCGGTACGACATAAAAGTATCTTCCAATGCTTCAAGTTGCATTTCATTTGAATACGGGCCCTTTTAATGTCCGTTTCAATTGAACATATATAAATTACTACTTTAGCACGAAGTTTAGTTTGTAAAACTTATAACAGCTGGTTTGTGAACACGTGAGATAAAACGTATTAATTCAACTAGGAACTCTTTCTTATTCGCGTATTTTCTGCTTGTTTGATGTGCGTCGGCAGTGGAGTCAGAATAGCCAACGTAATATTAATTTTCATTCCTTCATGAATCAGCTAATACGGGATTTTGTAAATAACACGTTGTTTGTTACGTATATGTCAAATTGCCACTCACTGACTGTCAAAATCTCGCCAACTTATATGAGACAGACCATACCAACGGCTTCAAAATTTTCCAAGTTTGGTGACGGGGATCTAACCCAGTCCTCATGGGGGCAAAGTTGACAACGCAACATGGCGCAGGCGGCTACGATTCCAGAAATTCTCCTGTACTATGTCACGCAATCGTACGATGCCACGGTAACTGTATGATGTGAAAGTAAGTATGATGTCATAACACCACAGCACAACTCGAACGATACACGCCAACTGAAGATTTAAAACAAGTGTAATGAATTTCGATTTCCATGGAACCTTTCATTTCATGGCGTTATTAATTAAATGTGGATTCACTGCTGCATGATATGTGCCAGAGCACAGCGTTAACGCAAATTTAACGCAAAAGTCTTCATGTTAACTAGAACGTGAATAGGCCTCAATATTAAAAACACTCCTGCCGGACCATGGGTATTTCTGGAAAAAGATTGTCTCGGTACGATACGCGAGGACACTGAATGCGCAGGCCTGCATCACTAGTCACCTGCAATGTTAAAAAATTTATCTTTTATTTTAGGTAAAAGTACTCCACAAGTTCTCCGTAAAATTACGAACACGTCTTTTTTCAAAAACTAACCTTCCGTAAATTTTACATAACCTTTCGTGAATTCACGGAAGGTCTCCGTAAAATTACTAGTTTGTTTTCTCTGCTTCCAGTTCAAAAAAACAGATAACGAAAAAAAAATGTATTTTCTTTGTGTGGGTGTTTTACTGTGCAAAAAACAACAAATATTAAAAATTATAATATTTCATACTTGAGTGAGATTTGAACTCTGGTGGGAAATACAAGAATTACTGACTCTTAAACTACTTAGCTACGAACGCCTTATCATGTCCGAGGATATAATTTTTATATTTTTACAGTACTCACTTAAACAACGCTCTCAGATTCTATTAACGTTTGCGTATTTTAAATGTTGCTAAATGCCACTTACGTCTGATGCTACTTTTTTATTCTTGAAGAAATAAGTCTATGTGGCAGGATTTCAAAACCGCAGCAGAATCGTTATTTTTCTTATTATGGTGGTCAAGAAAGCTTTATAAATACTCAGCATTGTTCGTTCCCGAAGCCCGAAGCTATAGGAAATACGAAGTCGTATTTTGTATCTTTGAGACCCAGCTTCTTTTTTCGTATATTTGCTGTAAATTTCCGTAAACATCTCTGTAAATATGCGGGAAATTTTAACAGTGTGGCGTGTTATTTTATTCTTAGATTGAGCGTGACTCAATCTTTCACCCACGACGAACGCGTGGTGACAACAGAATGCATGGGTACACAGAAGCGAAATCGCGTGGCGATTCCTTTCGTTATGTGCGTACCCATTCGCTGATTGGCTGAGGGAGGTTCTGAATGTGGGTCTTATGTCTGATTGGCTACTGCGTGCTTGGAAAGATTCCCTATTATATAGGGTGCAGCCCAGGTGTATAACATAACTAAACTTACCAGGCGTTGATTGGCGGTCGACTTTGTGCAATATTGCTGACGAGCGACGGCATTTTTGTGGCGCTTGTGCCTGGGGTTAGCGGAAAAAGAGTTGTTTCACTTCGGTATTATTAAGGGTCCTTACTAGTGTGAGACTTGCCGAGAGAAGTGATATGGTTGTTTTTACATGTTAAATGATTTTATCCGTGTCTCAGCTACTTTTTACGATATAGCTTACAAACAAAAGTAACTTTGTGCCCTTCGAAAAAAAGAACCTTGCTAAAGGCTGTTCCGGGTTATTTGAGCACTTTTAAAATCAACGTTTGAAAAATGTCACTGTTTCTATCTGCATATATTTTAACAGACACACTGTCTGGCAAGCGCTCAGTAAAGTTGGTAACTACGAAGGCAAAGTAGTCCAGTGTCTTAAAGTTGAATTGAAATCGTTAGGTAAACATTTGGAATGACTGAAATTGTGTATTTTGCTCTCTGTTCTTTAAACGCATGTAGATGTAAGAATTATCAAATTGGCAAAGTATTGACGTTCCTAACCAATTTCGGATTTTCACCTGACTGACGCATGAATACAGTGATCAGGCACATGGCAACGTTAATTTTACATATAGTGGAAGAATACACAATGTGATTACAAGTGCTCGGCTTACCGCGAACAACCTTTACAAAAGAACAAGTACGAGTAAATTTAAGAGATTGTGTTTCTGTGTTTTTAGTGAGTTTATAAATATTCATTTGCCCGTAATTTTATTGAATAAAAATTTTGCACAAACATTTTGTATAAATATGGCCAGGGCAAAGATGAACAAAGTGTTTTTTTTTCTTGAAAGCGATATCGTGTGTGGTGGCATAGTTACGCATAAAATCATTTAACACGTTAAAACCCTATATTTTGCATCGGGCGGTTGCCCTGGCTTTAGCCACTAAGAGAAAAGTTTCTAGGGGCGGAAATATTTCGCTTCACAGAGAGGCGATTACGCTTCCCGCCTACCTGGCCCTTGAACTGTGTTACAGGATGTTTTAAATACGCGTTTTTCATTAAACTATTAAGGTGGCCGCCTGGTAGAAGGAATTTTGCACATCTGAGGCCGAAAAGCGTGTGAGCGCTAGGGGCGACTGAGACATTAGCATCAAACCTCTCATCGCCTCTATGAGCAAAGTACTCAACTGGCGTGCAGTCTTACCGTTGATAACGTGCCTCTATGATACTTTCAGCGGAAACCCTACCATGTTATGACGTGATTATAAATATAAATGTTTGATGAACGTCCTTATTGCTTTTTTAAGATTTTTGTACACTACAAATGGAGTTTTCAAAATGCTGTATCTCAAAATATACGCGTCAGATACAAACAAAACTACTCAAAAGCCCTGCATTGAGCCTCCCTACTTGCTTTTCACCAAAAAATAATAGGTTCTCCGCTGAAAGTGCTATAGGTACACGCAGCGCGACGAAAACACTGCACGCCAGTTCACGATTAGAGGCGATGGCGCACTTAATACACGTGGCAGTGTCGCCCATATCGCTCCCGCGCTTCTAGTCTTCAAACGCGCTAAAAAGCTCCGGGTGGCGGGAGCCTTGCAAGGCTGTTGCCTGGTTGACAATTTTGTGTAGGAAAATATATTTTAATGAAATTCGGGTGTTTTGGCGTTCCTGTTATCGATATATATGTATCGCCAGGGACATTTTTGAACAGAAAAATACGTGCTTCTTTGCTGTAGAAGCCATTGGTAACATTAATTTAAAGCAGGTTTCCTAAAAAATTAAATAAAATTAAAATAAAATAAAAAATTATAGAAAAAAAATTTTGTATTGGTTTTGATACAGAGCTTGGGAGTATCATTTCTCACACTTAGAATCTTCAAAATTGGCATCAAAAACAGAATTTAATTAACCTGCATTTCCCTATGTCAAATTAGCAACGAGGCAACAGCCTTAAGTTGTTCTCGCCCCACTTTACGCCGACTCGTCTCGAGTCTGCCTTCTTGAGACTGTGCAGCGTTGCTGTTCCAGTTTTGCGACCGTCACGCGATGCTCGACTCTTATGTGGATATCGACGGAATCTCCATAACCAGAAAGGTCCTCGCAGCAGGACGCCACGCGACGCATTGCGACACCCGTGTCCACACCTCATCGGCGAACACGGTGCCGCGCGGCTAATCGATTACGACTTACGGAACGAACCCGCACGCATCTACGTGCCGCCCACTTAAATTAACTTTATACGACCAGGAAATGTTCCAAGCGGGTGTACGTTGTCGTGGTTACATCGCCAGTCGCCAGTTACATTTCAGATTCCACACGAGAATTTTTGCAGGCTGAGATTATTTTGCTGCAGACTCGCCTCGCGCTACCCCGATGTGCACTGTAGAATGCCTGTTATGACGTCACCATGCTCACGACCGTACTCATTCCAGATCGCGGCGTCATAATAAAAGGTAGATGAGTGGCAACTACACTGAGAAACGAGGCTTTGTTGAATCGAACAAAGTTTGTTAGGTGCAAACAAATTAATTGTTTATATAGAGACAACTAGCGAACCGGCCTGGCTTCGCCCGTGTACAATTACGTTTTACAGTGATACACTGATAAATAAATTGGGGAAAGATAATTCATTTATGTGAAAACAAAATTATAAAACTATACCATGTTGGCCTTGGTGTTTAACTGATTACGGCAACCCAAAAGGAAGGAAATATTTTTTACCCGCTAGCCAAGAAGTAGGGTATTGTTTTTGGGGTGTATCTGTGCAACTATCGCGTAGTTACCACATTTACGCTTTCCAGCGTCGATGTATAAAAATCGATACGTGAGTTTCATCATGTTGTAGCTTTAGAAATAAGTGTACCTAGGTATTACTTTTTGCGCTTCAATGAGGGATCTTAATCGATCACCTAAGTTAAGCAACGTTCCCAGCGGCACACATTTGGATGAGTGACCGTTTATTGGCATAACATCTCAGCGCTTCTGGGCTTCAAGGGGCACGTTGAATATTCTGTCCCGGTTGTTATCGATTGAAAGCAGTCGTTAAGCCATTTCAGAGGTCCTTGGGCGGCCTGATAAACTCTGACACCAGAGGAAAAAAATATTTCGGTCACGTTCCCAACCGTTGCAGAAATAAGTTTTGTTTTTATTCCACAGGAACCAAACCATTTTCTGGAATAAAAAGTATCCTAAGTCCTACTTCAGGACCTAAAGTACCTACGCACCAAATTTCATCAAAATCCGTTTAGCCGTTATGGAACTGAGTGGTAACAAACACACACACACACGCAGACTTTCACATTTATAATATTAGTAGGATAAAATATTATGATGTTCAAATCAATTATTTTTCTTATTTGTCTGCCCCAAACGGCAATATTTGGTTGGCGCAACTAAAGATTTGTTTGACTTTAGGTACATTTCGGTTAATATAAGAGAAATATGAAGGCGCAACCGAGATTTGAACTTCTGTAATCTGCTCTAGAGCACTACGACCTAGTAACTTCAGCTAGAGTGCCTGTTTATTAAATACGAATGTTTTTAAATATAGATACTATTTAAGTACTGTACAACGTGCATAAATAAATATTTCAAGTTTCAAAGCTTTATTTTCCCATTGAAACTATTTCATTAGGAATTTTATACCATCAATAACCATAAATAAATTGACTTAAATCATCTGTTAACGTCCTATATATCATAGAAATTACAAACAAACTCTCGAGCTGTTTCGGCTCTTAACACCTAGGTGTAACGAGCCACCTAAATCTCTCTCCACTCTCTCAGGCCTTCTTTCCAACGAAGGAAGTCAAATGAGAGCAGTGGCGAAGCGAGGGGGTGGTCGAGATGGGCCGAGCCCCCTCCCGAAGACAAATAAGTAAACTTAGAAAAGAATTTCCACCCAACACTGAAATATCTGTAATGTGTAGTAAAATTCTTAGAGCAGATGGAAGGCCGGCAAGCTAAGCTGTGTGTTTCTACATAGTTCAGCCTTTTCCCCCAAGGCTTTGCTTCTCAAAACAGTCTTCCCTCCCATTTCTCCATAATCAAGAGTTCTCAATGATGGTAAAGTCCAATAAACTGACGCTCGAAACATATCATGACTTTGTACTCATCAAAAATTTATTTCATCAAACGGCACTCTATAAAACTTTTCTAGATGCAATAAAGCATACATTCATCTGACCTCGTTTACGGTTCAAGATGTGTATTAACGTTTTTACGTACTACCATTACATCAAAAGTCAGTAATAAAACACTCTATATGCCTTTATTATTGTGTGTATATATGTATATACATATATTACAGCCTATAAATGCGTAGATAATTTTTTGCCTTATCTGAATATCCCAGTCTGTAGGACAAGCTCTCCAGCGCGAAAATTATTCGAAGAACAGGAGTGATTTTATCATCGACTTTAATAGCGCTGTTTACGATCTGCGAGCTTCAAGGTTGGCAAGTCTGAATACTACGCAGTTTGTTCTCGGCCGTCAACTTCCCGAAAGTATTTTACTGAATTATTGTTGTAATGACGACGTTCTACGTCAGTAACAGTGTAAGATGAGGGAAGCAAAAAAAGTAATATACATTGTTTTGTATCGGTGTACAGAAATTATTTTTAATAATACCACTTGAAGTAACGTTGTACTGTTCATAGTTAGTTCTTTCATATACCTGTTAGACTAGGTGATCTTATATATTTTGCATAATTGTATAGTCATTTTAATTTGACAAACTGTGATCAAAAAAGTTGTCTTAGCGGAACAATACCATTGCTATTAGCCTATCTGATCTGAAATAAATGATAACTATAAAAGAACATTATATTTTGTGTTGAATTATTAGCAGTTAGGCGGCAGCTACAAAAGATTTTGTAGAACATAAAATTAGTATCATTTTTGAAGTTTACATAATTTGTTTTAGTAAACATCAAACTATACTATAAAGATTACAAAATGGAATATTGGTTTTGTAGTAAATAAATGAGTTTTGTGCTCTCTACAAAACAATTTTTGTTTCTCACCGAAAACAAAAATTGGTATAGTTAATAACCACAATTTTTTTGCTGTAGTATGAAGTTTACAAGTAGTTTATGTGCATTTTCCGGCTGAATTAGTGATATTAAGTACATATTTACAACAATCGGCTGAATGCTTCTGATTCCAGTGGAGAAGTATTCTTCGGTTGTCAGACAACTTACTTCGATACACTTTTTATTCTTTATATTTTAGAGCATCTATTTGGTCTTGTTGGCTGCTTGGAAGCAGCTTTATTCAGCTACGGCAGAAAATAAATACTATTCAAACGGACGTTAAAAAAAAAATAGCGCCAGATGATTAGCTAAGAAAAACCGGATACATTAAAGCATTATGAAAAAAATGATGAAGTTTTTATAGACGCTGTGACAAACACAGATAACTAGAAAGTACAAGATGTATAGCAAATTACATCCTTTACTATAATACAGTGCTCAAAAAAGAAATTTGGTTATGTCTTCAGATGTTTATATTGAAATGAAAACCGACACGCAATGAAAACAAACCATCTACTTTACAACAATTAAGAATTGAAATTAAAAGTGTTCTTAGGACACTCAATACACGACATCATTGCAAAACGTGTCAAAAAACAAAGTGGTACCTGGTCTACACCAAAATGGCTACGTGGTAATTAAGCATCTTAATAAGATGTATTACCACCTCACGTATTAATAACATATTTACAACATCTTCTTATGCTTCTCATATGGCGCCGCACGTTCAGTGGATGCAGACGTCCCCACACTTCCAGAATGGCCTTTTTAAAGGGCTTGTAGTGTTTGGGGTT
Source organism: Clitarchus hookeri (assembly GCA_002778355.1). Lineage (NCBI taxonomy): Eukaryota > Metazoa > Arthropoda > Insecta > Phasmatodea > Phasmatidae > Clitarchus > Clitarchus hookeri. The sequence continues at coordinate 906,391 of NQII01000269.1, read as the reverse complement.
TTGGATTTTTCACTCCTATGCGTTGCCCCATTTGATTCCAGGCGTGTTCGATCGGGTTCATGTCGTAACTTCTGGATGGCCACTCCATTCATTACATGTGGTGCTCTTGCAGGAATCACCAAACGATGTTTGCATCATGCACTCTAGCATTATCATGCATTAATAATGTGTTTTCTCCAAGATACTTCACATGAGAAATACATGTGGCGCTAAGATCTCGTCAATGTACAGTCGGCCAGTTAATGATCCATTGCAAACTATCGGGAGACCGGTTCTCGGTTCAAGCAGATCCACCTCCATAAACAACCGTAGATTGTACAGATGTCGGATAACATCATTCTTCACGTCTTCTCCAGACTCACAGACGACCATTTGACCGTTATAACACGAAATGGGGATCATCCGCGAAGAGCACAGGACGCCTGTGTCTTAGCTACCAGTGCATATGATCTCTAACAAACTGCAGTCGCCTGCCACGATGTCGTCTGTCCAATGCAGGTATTTGAGTGCGTCGTCGAGATCTTAAACTGGCCTCTCGAAGCCTGTTTCTGGCTGTTTGGTCACTAACTCGTGCTCCAGTAGATCCACCTGTAGTGCTTGTGCAGTAATGTGGCGGTTTCAGAGATTTTGCATATGCTCATAACGATCCTTCCCTGGGGTTGTTTTCTTTTGGTGGCCCAAGCCAGGGTGCCTGGCAACACTTTCAGTCTCCTGGAAACGTTTCCACAGATACCAAATCGTATTCCGAGCAACCCTTAGCTTTCTGGCAATGCAACTCTGCGAGTAGCTTTCTTGAAGCAGTGTAAGTGGACGAGTGGCTTCAATCGACGATAACTGCTTCTCCCGTTGCCTACCTCGGTCCACACAATCAGCCATGACTTGGAAATAATCCACTCCACACAGACCAACCTTCGCACACACTTTGAATTGAGGCACTCGTGCCTTTCAACTGGCACAGACACCTCCCAAACATCCGGATGGCAGTGGAACCCTCTGTTATGTAAACAGTACATATTGTTACCATAATAGTCCAATACCCATCTCGCGATACATTCGTACAACGTTGCAACGTAGTTAGGAACATCAAAATATGTGACCAAATTTATTTTTTGAGCATTGAATATCAGCCAGCAATTCAACAGGACAACTTTCGAAGATTTGGTGCAAGACCTCACTAGTAGTGCATGGTTACGACTACAATTTAAAGTTGGTTCTCTATTGAATAAATGCTTTTAAAGTAAACTATTGTAACATTTTTTTTCTGAAATCCACGAATATTTTAACATAAACACATTGTTAAATACCTATAGTAATGCTGGTGGCGATTAAAAGTATTTCTATTGAAAACTTAAAGTAATGGTCACAGATGTCGGTTTGTTTTCGTTTAAAACGCATTAAATAAGAATTATCGTTGTGATAACATAGTAGGGTTTCAAAAACTTTCATAGTTTCACTTAATCAAAGTAGCAATGTAAGTCATCAGGCCCGTGCTTCTCTAAGGTACAAATTATGTAAGAAGCGTACCAAATGAGCTGGCAGGAAGGAGACAAAACAGGGTTATGTAAAACGCTAATTTTAGTATAAGACAAAAATAATCACGTGTGCCAGATTGAGAAACAACTTCAAAGCCTGTGTGCTGGTAATCCAGGTAGTTTGATACAGCGAAACGCTATTTACAGACATGCTAAAAATAATTTCAATAGCATGGAAAATGTATGTTAAGACATGTCTAATGTTGTGTAGCTGTAGCTCATATTGCTAAATAAATACTTTTTAGTTAATAATTATTTTATATTAAATATGTATGACAGTGTGGACTTTACCACTGCCAAAGCTATTAGACTGATACGTGGAAACTAACTACGCCACTAACGGAGAGATATTCAACCACCATATTAACCACGNTCGTGTCTTTTATTTGTCGTTTTGATTTTCTAGAAATATTAAACGATAAGAAATCAAAGTTTCATTAAGTATATATTGGTATAAAATAATAAATACACATACGTAAAAAAATTCAAGGTCATTTTAAGTTATTGCATGGAGCCGCGATGTTGTAGTGGTCAGACTACTCGAACCCCACCTAGGCGAAACGGTTTGATTCTCAGCGGGGTCGCTCCCGGTTTTTTTCATGTGGTAATCGTGCCGGACAATACCGCTGGTAGGTGGATTTTCTCGGGATCTCCCGTTTCTTTACCCGTGCATTCAGGCGCTGCTCCACACTCACCTCACTTCACCCTCATCGGCTCTCAAGACCCAGATGTTAAGTGCCACCCAATTTATTGCAGTTTCATTAAACTGTGCCGTTGTATTCGCAGCACACGCGAAGACATTCATTACAGAAATGTACGCATTGCGTGTTTTAAAGTCCGCCTTGTATTAAAATGTCACATCACGCGTGACACTGCTCATGCTACAGCACTGACATGGGATACTAAAGTAAAAAGTCAGTACGTCACGTGATCACCCCAAACAGCGACGGTGAAACCGTGAAGCTGAGAACAAGAGTGTCGTCTGATTCTCGAGATATGGAGTCCCGTCACGAAAACAAAGTATAGTTGGTGAAGGCAATGGACCACTCACAACACGACGCCGAAGTGTGCCCCAGGCATGCTCAATAGGGTTGATGCAACAAGGTGGTGTTTTCATATTCCAGGTAGACAGCTGCCAAAGCAGTACGATGTAGACGGATATTGCCATCCATAAACAGGAAATACGCACTCATTGTATCCTTAAGAGCTTCACGTACTGTGCACTTGGCCTGTTAAAGTCACGATGAAACACATGAGGGAGAGGGGTGGAATACGTCAGCCAACTTAATTGCCACCACTTCTAAAATGGTTCTCTTTAATGATATTAGCTGTACTGTACCCACTTTCTACCCTCACTAGATGTAAACATGTTGGTAATCACTGCTAAGATGAACTCGTCGGTAAACCGGATCAAGTATTGATTCTCCTCGCTGCACGCTCGATGTTCTCTGCTTTACAATAATCAGGCAGATTTTTGGGCAGCGGTCAATGGAATGCATCTCGTATGCCGCCTGGCATATAGTCGCACTTGAAGCAAACGTTTATATACAGCATAAAGACTGTTCACGGTAAAGTGAGCACTTCTGAAATAGATATTTGAAAAATATCACCACTTACAACTGAGTGAAAGCTACAGACACACTGGCTTGCTGGTTCCCAGTCAATTAATAAAAATAGTTCCTAAGAATTGACGCTGTATTGAGACTGTAAAGTTGCAGTTAGTTATCAATAAGGTTGTCAGGCTCATAGCTACGTTAATGTTATCTATGGCAGAAGGATGCAAAATAATGAGCAAAAGTAGATTTAAACAGAGTTTTCAGAAGTGTTCAATTTATCGTGAAAAATTTATACTTGTAAAGATTAGTAGTTGCAGCTACTCTCGTAGCGATAGCAAGTTCGTCTGCTAAGCTGTGACTGTGTCATCCGGCATTTAGAGGCCATACATTGCTCTTGTCGTGTAATCGTACTTCTTGAACTTCCACTAGTGAAGGAGTGACAAACACATCTATCCCGCCGGAACATCTGTCAGTCTCTGGAAAATTTGAATCAGTGATTTCAATCAGTAGAATTAATGCGTTGTTATCTACTGGAAAATCAGTGGAATGCACTGAAGTTTTACTGACAGACCAGGGTAATTCACTATAATACAGTAGAAATCATTGTTTAATCAGTGAATACCAGCAACTATAATGATAAGTAGAACTTGACTCATTTAAGTGGGACAGTTTAAACAGATCTGCAGTTAAATTCACTGATTTGGAACAGTTTTAACTCTATCGATTTTAGAGTGTAGACTTCACTGACTTGTATATGTTCAAGCCGGTGCCAATGTTTACTAGCTTCTGCTACAGTGTGACGTTACCTAGGACATATTGGTGACGTCAGAAGCATAGTGTACTGCCCGGTACCAAGTCCAGGGCCCGTCACATGGTCATACCATGTGTACGGTAAGTGGGAGGGCAACAATGCTGCTGCGAGGTAAGTGTGCGTGTGTGTGTGTATGGTGTCGTCTCGGAGACTGGTGTGGAGCTTCGCATAACGAATCAGAGAGGTACTAGTAGCAATAGCACACGGATAAAACCTTGCCAAGGAATTGTGGTAGGGACCGTCCCCTCGCAGGGACGGGGACGTCGGAATGCATGTCGTAGGATACTAACTAGCAACATGGCCACCGACGCCGCTGGGTGGCGTCGTAACGGGGACGACCCCAAGCTTGGGGAGCATTACGTACCAGTTCTAGTAGAACTTAGTATTCTAATTAGCAGCACACGGAGAAAATCACGCCGGGGTGTTGTGGTAGTGATGACTCGCAGGGACAAGTCGTCGTGGCGTCGTGACGGGGAAGCCCCTAGCGTGCGCATGACGTAGGGTACTAGCTAGCAACATGGCCGCTGGCTGGGTGGCATCGTTATGGGGACAACCCCTAGCTTGGGAGCACGAGGTACCAGTTCTAGTAGGAAAATTTTGAAAAAATTCGTCCCTCGTCCCCAATACAGCACCCTTACCATACAATTGTCCCTTTCTAACTTCTGGAATGCCAAGCTACTCCAGACCTTTAGGCCATCCGGCAAGCACAGTCCAGAGGGAGGGAAACGGTCACTCTCGGGAAGTCAACGCGGCTGGTCGTGCTGCGTAAGCTTGAGTGTACTATGTTATATAGTTGTAAACTTTGCCTTTAATAAACCGCACGGGAACTCTGCACATGCTGGCATTCTTCTTATGTATGTGACTTGTCATTGCGCCTTTTAGTAGTCCCCTTCTCTCAGCAGACCTTTTGGAATACAAGCAGTGACTATGAGGTTTTAATAAAGCAATCTGCCCACAAAAGGCACAGTATTGTCGTTATAGATTAAAACGCTGTTTTACAAAATAATAAATATCATAAACAAAGAGCTACTTAAAGTTATTATTGCCGACATTTTTCCACAACCACATTTATGTTTTAACAAGCAAATTTATGAATGGGGAATAAAATATAGACTTTCATTTCTGCCCAGAAAAAAAAATTTATATTGAAATATTCAATATATTTTTTAAAAATTATAGTAGATACAACTGCCTAAAATAAGACCCATATGACAACTATGGAGGCCCCTTTAAGGGTTCCATCTGGCTGGATATATTTTGCATGTCCGAAGTCTGCAATCGCGAGATGTCTAGGGGCGACAGAGGTACGCTCATCACATGTCTCCGTCGCCTCTATGTGCACAGGAGCTGAACTAGCATGCAGTATTTACAATGGCAACTCGCCTCTTAAGATTCTCAATCCTTACATTCTACGGTGTGATAATAAAGAGGAAAGTGAGCTGCACTATCCTATACAACTTTAATTATCTTGCACACACGAATTCGTCCCTAAAAGTAATGATTGTGAAAATACGCGTTTCAGCCATCTGAACTTTCATAAAATGATACATTAAAAACGGCAATGGGAAACCGAAACTTGTTGTTGGATATGTAATGTATCTTAAATGTTATTCCTGGGTGGACATATTTTACACACGTGGGGCTTGCAGTTTATGAATAAGTTGTTTCCTAAGTTCTGCGCACGTTCAACTATCCATCTTGAATTTTTATATTATTTTGCCATTACTTGTGTTTTAAGTAAGTTTTGAAAGTGCGACTTTGGTAGGGCATAGAAAATTATTTAATTAAATTTTAGAGACAATTACCATTTGACCTCTTGAAATACTATTGCTCTAGTCATTCTCAGAGTGTAGGTAATCAATAATTAATTAATTTACATTTCTCATNGACCTCTTGAAATACTATTGCTCTAGTCATTCTCAGAGTGTAGGTAATCAATAATTAATTAATTTACATTTCTCATTGTAAAAAATTTACGTACTCGTTCCATTTATATAGGTTGTTCACTATTAGCTGAACACTTCTTAAATCAACCTTTGAAAATTCTCACTCCTCCTACCAGCCTATATATTTCCACAGTCACACTGACTAGCATGCGTCCTGTAGAGTTGGTAACGATGGAGGGAAAGTAGTGCCACGTCATAACATTAGGCGAACAACAGTAAATAGTATAACGATTTTNGACCTCTTGAAATACTATTGCTCTAGTCATTCTCAGAGTGTAGGTAATCAATAATTAATTAATTTACATTTCTCATGGTAAACAAATGAACGTACTCGTTCCATTTATATAGGTTGTTCACTATTAGCTGAACACTTCTTAAATCAACCTTTGAAAATTCTCACTCCTCCTACCAGCCTATATATTTCCACAGTCACACTGACTAGCATGCGTCCTGTATAGTTGGTAACGATGGAGGGAAAGTAGTGCCACGTCATAACATTAGGCGAACAACAGTAAATAGTATAACGATTTTNGAGTTGGTAACGATGGAGGGAAAGTAGTGCCACGTCATAACATTAGGCGAACAACAGTAAATAGTATAACGATTTTTTTGGCTTTCTGATTTTTAAATGCCTATAAGTGTAAGAATTACCAAATTTATAAAATATTTACTTACTAATTATTTTGTAGTTTCACTTGACCGGCACATGAATAAATGGCCAGGCCTATGCGAATGTTAATCTTATATGTGTTGGAAGAATACACAATGTGCGTACAAGTAGATCTTAAGCAGGGCGCTCACAAGTACTCAGTTTACCCTGAACAACTTATATTACATTTATTGAGTAATCTGCAAGGTGCGTTACGTCTCATCAAAGAATATATTTTTATACCGAATGTTAAATATGTTATAAGGCTCAAAAACTGGGAACACCACACAATTATTTTTATCTGTACCCATTAAAACTCCTGCCTATCTGAAGCTGTTTTGCGCATTCAAGGGCCAGAAGCGAGGGAGCAATATGGGCGACACTAACATGCGCACCTAGTGCCCCATCGCCCCTGCGTGAAATATGCTGAACTGATTTGCAGCGTTTCCATTTTTGCGTTATGCTGTGCAAATTATATTATGTGTAATAGTGGGACTTTATATTATACACCCTGAAAACCCGTACATTTAACTACAGACGTATGGTTAAACTATCCTCCTACTCCTGAAGGATGCTGTGAAGCCAGGCTGTAAAAGTTCAATTTTTTACAATTTAAATATTTATCTCCTCTCCCCCCGCAACGCTAAGATTTTGACTACACTTCAAATGATAATAGCAAACTATAGGCTATTCACGGTAAAGTGAGTACTTTTTGAAGCCATGTCATTTGGATTAATAGTAAATAAATATGTTTTATTGAATTATACACGTTAAATTTCGAGTCTGGTGAAATATATACACTGTGTTTATTATTTACATGGCAATATTTATTTTAAAAACTGGTGGAAGGAGGAAAGTAACTGGGGCTTCAAAAGTGCTCACTTTACCATGAACACCCTATACACGTCTTTAGATTATTAGTTTTTACCTTTAATGGCAAAAAGGTGTGTCCCCAGAACATTTATTAACTGAGATACGCGTATACGCGCAAACAACGATATCACAGAAAATACTTCAGTNGGTGTGTCCCCAGAACATTTATTAACTGAGATACGCGTATACGCGCAAACAACGATATCACAGAAAATACTTCAGTACATAACCCTCTGTACAAGTGTTACTCCGGTAAAACCCTTGACAGACAAAAGAGTGCGTACATTCTTCCAAAAAGCCTTCGTATCTACAGGCGCTATCAGCAGTTTGCGTCATCTTAGTCTTGTGGAGGTGGAGTGTTTGTGGCAGAAAACACTCACTGCGGGTCTTGCAGTGTCACCTGCAACACGCCCAGATAAGAGTGCGAGTATTCNCGTTTGTGGCAGAAAACACTCACTGCGGGTCTTGCAGTGTCACCTGCAACACGCCCAGATAAGAGTGCGAGTATTCAGTGACTAGGGAAGTTTTTATCAGCAGTGGTCAAAACACTTGAGAAGACGGTAATTTCCGCTTGTTGTGTCGTTAGAAGTCACCACTGAAAATAACCTAATGAAGGATTATCAAACATCCTGAACAGGTTCGCTGTATAGTGTCACACATTTCACGTATTTGAGTAAACTATCAATCTTCCATTTTCGCAGTATATATATATATATATATAAGGAGAAGTTAACAAAAAAATTAAACTTGTTTTTTAAATGTATTAAATGTATATTTGTAACTGATAACATTATATACATTTTATTTGTATTTTAAAACTTATATATATAAAATATATATATAATATATAAAATATAAATATATAACATATATATATATATAAAAGGAGAATTTGTCTAAAATTATAATTAATCAACTCAAAAATTAAACAAAAAGATTTATTTAACTGCAATAAATCATTTTTCAAACAAAAGCAATTATTTTCATGGCATTATGGATAACCAAAAATTATTATTATTATAAAAATGATTTGCCATATAACTTACCCATTTATTGTAAAATTAAGATCTATGTCATATATTATAAATTTTTCATGTCCTCGGTAGTTATTTTATTTCAGATATTATATCTTAAGTTACGAGCACTCATTAAAACAGCATTACAAATAGTTGTCGTTTTAACAGGTTCTATGAAATAAATAGTTATTATTAAATTATTATAATCGTTTACAGTAGTAGTTATTCTGTAGTCGAATGGCTCTCTTGCGAAGAGAGAAAAAAAATTAGTTTATTTCTTTATTTATTTATTGAGATTTATAATGAAATGATTTAGTTTGATAAGTACAGGGAGTGGCAGAAATAACTCCAGAATTTGCCACCGCCATGGGCTCGGCGCTAGTGGTGGTAGGCGGCCCGGGGTTGTGTCATAGTGCAGCACCACTGCTGCCATTTCAGTCACCACCATGGCATGGAGTGGTGAACATCGTGCGTTCGTCCTTGAAATCTATTTTAAAAATGGCGATTCTGTACTCACAACGCAGAGATTATTTCGTACGTGCTTCGGAATAGGTCGGCACGGTGCAGTCCCCGACAGGAAAACCGTTCTATTGTGGGTTAAAAAATTTTCAGTCACAGGTTCGGCTTTAAAAAATGCACCGCCAGGTAGACCTCGCAGCGCTCGAACTCCACAGAACGTTCAATTACTCCAACAAGCAGTTACCAAATCTCCAAGACGTCCAGCCCGTAGGCACGCTGCCAGCTTGGGAATATCTGATCGTAGTGTGAGAAGAATTTTACACCAAGACCTCCACTTTCATCCGTACAAAATCATGGTTGTGCAGGAACTTAGTGAACGTGATTGGGCCAACCGTATTGCATCTTGACAGGCTATCCTGGAAAACTTTCCAACAGACGCAGTTGTGCTCTCAAGTGACGAACCACATTTTCATTTATCAGGATTCGTCAACAAACAGAATTTTCGATATTGGGCAGAAAATAATCCTCGGCAACTTCGTGAGCGACCTCTCCATAGCCAACGTGTCACTGTTTGGTGTGCTGTAGCAGACTTTGGAATAATAGGCCCGTATTTTGTTGAGGAGTAAGGACGAACAGTTACAGTAACGTCTCATCGTTACGTATAGATGCTACACAACTTCCTGGGGGCGAAACTGAATGAACGTGTAAATCCTGCTGTATGGTTTCAACAGTATGGTGCCACCGCTCACACAGCAAGAGAATCTACGACAGTCCTAAGACAAATGTGTCCAGGGCGTTTAATCTCACTGCGAGGCGACATCCCGTGGCCAGCTCGTTCACCCGATCTTACCGCCTGTGACTTCTTTCTCTGGGGTTACCTGAAGAGTAGAGTCTACAAAAACAAACAGACGACAATCGATGAACTCAAAGTTGCTATCCAACACGAAATCGCGGAAATTCCACAAGAGATGACGAGAAGAGTAATGCGTAATTTCAGAGTAAGGCTCCAGACATGTCACGGTTGGCATTTGAGTGAGATTATTTTTAAAAAGTGAAAATTAAAAAAAGATCATGCTTAAAATTTAAGTGACAATTTAAAAAAATATTATTTTTAAAGATTAAGTGAAAATTAAAAAAATTAAATTAAACTTAATGGCAAACATAATTCTTTTAGATGGTNGTTGGCATTTGAGTGAGATTATTTTTAAAAAGTGAAAATTAAAAAAAAGATCATGCTTAAAATTTAAGTGACAATTTAAAAAAAGATTATTTTTAAAGATTAAGTGAAAATTAAAAAAATTAAATTAAACTTAATGGCAAACATAATTCTTTTAGATGGTNGATTATTTTTAAAGATTAAGTGAAAATTAAAAAAATTAAATTAAACTTAATGGCAAACATAATTCTTTTAGATGGTTTAATAAATTTTTGACTAGAATCATTTGTGTATTTTTTATTAGCCGTTGAAATTCGGGAGTTATTTCTGCCGCTCCCTGTAATACCTAAATTAAATTTCGAATTTCTGATAATATATACCAGGTTCAGAATTTGCTTATATTGGGAGAAAAATCTACCATTTTTAATATCAGCATTTTTAAAAGTACAGTTACATTGGACCCTAAACGTACCGAACAGAAGCGTATTTATATTTTTAAAGAAAATCAACTATGACTGGGTCTGGAATATTAAACTGAATATTATTAAAATGGCGTTGTATCAAAATTAAACATTAGAAAATTNAACTATGACTGGGTCTGGAATATTAAACTGAATATTATTAAAATGGCGTTGTATCAAAATTAAACATTAGAAAATTATGATAATTTTCCTAATAACTGCCAACCATTTAAACGTGTAGGTATTTAAGGATGACTGTATTTTTTTTTTGTGGATAAACTTTTAATGTTTGCTTCATATTCAAAGCTCGGTTATATTATTTCTAAGAGTTATATAACAATTTTGCCACGATCTGCATATTTTTAGTAATTGCACATCTATGAAATAAAATTAATAAACAAAAGGAGGTGAATTATAAAATTATTTAACCTGTAAAAGTAATCCTTTGTCACTTAAAAAATATGGACACATTTATTTCATATTTTTGTTATTTCCTATCCACGCTCAACATGTGTATTATGTACATATTTTTCTTTGAGCTGTTGAGTTGAGATCACGAACTGCTTTATCAAGCCTATGCTCCTTGTTGATATTTTATAATAGAAAGCAGAGTACTTGTTTGTGTTGATTACTAGTGGTAAAATAAACTTGTTTGTTTAGTTTTTTTATTGTTTTCCTTTTTTTTTAATGCTTTCAAACCTATTTTAATTTGCGATTTTAGGCGTTGAAAACAAAAATTGTTATGATTCGTACTGTACTTAAGTCAACACAACACTTGTTTCGTTGCCAAAGCCAATGAGCTGCAGGCTTTGGGTTAGGTTACTGTGATATGAAACAATTATGACTTAGATGGGATGGTTTGTAAATAATTTACCCACAGGTAATATAATTAGTCATTGCACTTCGCAGTGTGCATTACAAACAAAAAATTACCTACACGCATTGGCTCTGAATGGGTTAAAATGCTAAATTATAATTATTTAATATTATTGAATCTGAATACCACATGAAAGTAAGTTTACTAGTAAAAGGAAAAATTGGCAGAATTTGGTTTCGTAGCTACGACGAATTACATTTTTACATTAAACACGACCCTAACAAGTCTACACTGTTAGAAAAATTGTCCAGAAAATTACGGGAAATACCGGTTACAAATTATCCAGACATCTGCGTTAAATTACGGCCTCTTCGTTTTTTTCTCAATAATGATCTCTCCGTAACTTCTACATAAATCTTCGCAAATTTCTGGAACGTGTTTTTTAATCTACTCTTTATACAAATAGGCACTAAAACATTTGTACGATGGCAGGATTATAACTCTGAATTTTTTTTTGGCAGCCTAATACATTATCCACTCACCTTTCACGATTTTACAAGAAGCAATGTTCCAAATACGGAATTTATATGGAATGGTGCATGTACCTAATAGTTACTAGTTATGTTAGTATATGGGCAATTTTGTTTATGTTTCTATCAGGTTTACAACAGGGGTAAGAAAAAGAGTTTTATTTTTGTAGTGTATTTCACTGTGTACGGGTGAGTGGGAAAATGGCCCGTACTTAAAATAAATTGTCAAATGCAAATGTAAAAATTTTTCAGTTTTTGTTCGTGAACTCAATTTTGTTTCCTGTAAACATTCCCATACAATCAGCGAAATGACACATTGAGCGGATCAGCATTTCAAAACAATAACGTTGACACTGCGGATCATTGCCCTCCCTTGTGGGGCAATGGCACATGTGTATTTTTCCCATATAAAATGCACACAAAGCAAACCATGTATGCATTTTGAAAATAGTTCCTTTCTATTTTATTTTAATTTGAAGCGTAGTTAAAAGGGGTGCTCAAGATAGCAAATAAACTTAGTTGTGTTATCTGATCACATTATTTATGAGATGGATTGCATCTTGTAAGTAAATTAAGCATTGAGTTTAAAAACATGAAAATGAAGATTCAAATAATCAAGTTGGCCCTTAAAAAAGCTAATATCTATTCATATAAGAGAATATAAATGTTTGCGAAAACCTTTTTGTTAACCTGTTTCACACAAAAACATTAAAAAATCAAAAAAAAAGAAGGAAAAAAATCAGCAGTGAAAAAAAATAAATGCTAAAATAATTACATTTGCTAACGTATGTTTCAAAACAATAGTCCACAAGAGTAGGTAATATTTTAGGTAACTACTCCACAGTAAATGTGTGCTCATGAAACAAAATACAGAGTGTTTCGACTCATCTCAAATAATTATTCATAAATTTCATAATTAGGCCTAAACATTATGCACTCCTAAACATATCTGAAAAAATGTAATTTTATAAATATAAAATAATTTAACACCTACTGATCAACACTTTGATTCAGAACTAAGTAGATTTTTTTGAAGTCTTAGCTCATTTGNTTTTAATCTACTCTTTATAAAAATAGGCACTAAAACATTTGTACGATGGCAGGATTATAACTCTGAATTTTTTTTTTGGCAGCCTAATACATTATCCACTCACCTTTCACGATTTTACAAGAAGCAATGTTCCAAATACGGAATTTATATGGAATGGTGCATGTACCTAATAGTTACTGGTTATGTTAGTATATAAGCAATTTTGTTTATGTTTCTATCAGGTTTACAACAGGGGTAAGAAAAAGAGTTTTATTTTTGTAGTGTATTTCACTGTGTACGGGTGAGTGGGAAAATGGCCCGTACTTAAAATAAATTGTCAAATGCAAATGTAAAAATTGTTCAGTTTTTGTTCGTGAACTCAATTTTGTTTCCTGTAAACATTCCCATACAATCAGCGAAATGACACATTGAGCGGATCAGCATTTCAAAACAATAACGTTGACACTGCGGATCATTGCCCTCCCTTGTGGGGCAATGGCACATGTGTATTTTTCCCATATAAAATGCACACAAAGCAAACCATGTATGCATTTTGAAAATAGTTCCTTTCTATTTTATTTTAATTTGAAGCGTAGTTAAAAGGGGTGCTCAAGATAGCAAATAAACTTAGTTGTGTTATCTGATCACATTATTTATGAGATGGATTGCATCTTGTAAGTAAATTAAGCATTGAGTTTAAAAACATGAAAATGAAGATTCAAATAATCAAGTTGGCCCTTAAAAAAGCCAATATCTATTCATATAAGAGAATATAAATGTTTGCGAAAACCTTTTTGTTAACCTGTTTCACACAAAAACATTAAAAAATCGAAAAAAAAGAAGGAAAAAAATCAGCAGTGAAAAAAATAAATGCTAAAATAATTACTTTTGCTAACGTATGTTTCAAACCAATAGTCCACAAGAGTAGGTAATATTTTAGGTAACTACTCCACAGTAAATGTGTGCTCATGAAACAAAATACAGAGTGTTTCGACTCAACTCAAATAATTATTCATAAATTTCATAATTAGGCCTAAACATTATGCACTCCTAAACATATCTGAAAAGATGTAATTTTATAAATAGAAAATAATTTAACACCTACTGATCAACACTTTGATTCAGAACTAAGTAGATTTTTTTGAAGTCTTAGCTCATTTGTGAGATGATCAAAAAATTAAAAGAAAGGCTTGAATAATTAAATTTAAGAATGTTGTTGCACTAGTGCATCAGTTTGAATGTCTGCCACACCCATGAAAATAAAACATCAAATGCGAGTATTGTTTAATCCTCAAACTCAGTTATTTTCATTTCAGTGGCGGGAACATAAGTCGCATTTGTAATCGCAGGCTGTGTCCCAGCCATTACAATGTGCATGTGCCCAGCTTGGACACGTTACATACCTATTCCATAGCTCTTTATCACGCCCGAATTCCCCGCACGCCGAGCACAGATCATTTTGCTGACCGTCAGTGGTGATGACGTTGGGTCTCATAAACTTTCTTCGCACGTGTCATTAGCACTTCCCTCGTCTTCAATAGAGTCGCCAAACCTAAGGTGCCGCCTGCAGACTTTCTTGCTCTTTGAATTTCGTCTTGTAGCAAGAACATCAGTGTTTTTACATTTTTTAACAACCTTTCTTTTAGTGGTCTGGTTCAGAGATTTCTCGCCGGCGTTTTTTTCTTTTGTTATCTCTTTTTTGTTTCCTTAGCTCTAGCACACCTTTCATTTGAGCCGAGGTCAATATTTCTGAGTGCTGCTTCCGTCGTCGCAAATGTCGTAGGCCTATTATCTTCATTCACAACTTTCAAGCCTGATCTGTTGGTGTCACTTTCATTCTCTTCAATAGCAATAGATTTGCTCGGGTTTTCTTGAATTGGAAAAAAGTCTTTGGTAAAAGATGTCAGGCTGGAGAGGATTAATACCCGTTACCCAGAAGTCAGATATTCCTTCCTGCATGGTAGTGACCCTTATGTAGGCTTTGTTAAATAAAAAACGAAGCTTAATCATAATGTTAGATTTTATGGAGAACGTGACTTTTCATGAACAAGTCGCATTCCCGAAAATATGCTGATTTCATGTTAGCAAAAAACGACACGTCTGAAGGTTGAAGTTTATGTGAAGTGTAAGGTGGAAGGGAAACAACACTAGCACCATTATCTTTGCAGTAGTTATACATTTCCAGAGATATGTGGCTGTTATGATTGCCCATTATCAGAAGAGTTGGATTTTCCAGTGAAGTTTTCGTGTTTTTCACAAAGTGTTTCATACACACAAGAAATAATTCGTCATTCATCAAACCAGATTTTGAACACTGACATGTAGCTCCAATTGGTCCTGCTTCTATCAGCGGAGAAATGCGCTGGCGGGGAAATACCAACATCGGCGGTATGAAGGTTCCAGAGGCACTCATTGCGCAACATACTGTTACGTTCTTTCCCAACTACTAGCCATTCCTACTTGTTTCTGGTTTTTGAATCAAATAATGAAACCTGGTTTCTGTACTGTATAAATGCCAGTTTCATCGACATTATATATTCTGTCTGGTGTGAAATTTTTTTCCATTACTCTTTCCAAATTGTTATAAAATATCTTAACTTCTTCCTCATTGCACGCAGTCATTCTATTTATGCTTGTGAGTTCCGGCTTTCTCAAACTGAGTTCTGGATTCCGTTGCATGAAACCACTCACCCAGTCCTTTCCAGAAAGCCTTGAGGCTTTATTGAATGGGTGGCTGATATCGTTTCTCTCAGCGTACTCGCAAACCATTCGGCGCAGTTCTATTTGAGACATTCCGTAAAAGACTTTCGACAGTATAATCAAATGGTTTGCAAGTTCTTTCTCCTGTTCAAGCGAAAATAATGGTTTTTTGTCTATCTTCGGAGCTGCGGTTGAGCCTGACTTCAAACGGTCTCTTAGTGTAGGTTCGGGAATTTTAAAACATTCTGCCTGCTGCTCTGGTACTTCTGCCGCTGCTGACGGCAGCAAATGCAGCCTCCAATGCTTCTGTTGTCCAACCTGCCTTTTCAGTTGTCCNTTGACGGCAGCAAATGCAGCCTCCAATGCTTCTGTTGTCCAACCTGCCTTTTCAGTTGTCCTCTCCCAGTGTCGAACCATCTGGACTAACATTGTCAAATGATTTAACAATGGCATCCTACGTTGAGCCTGACTGCTGCTGAGATGATAATTCATTAAAATAAAACAAATCAAACACAAGAATAGCTTATTGAAAAGCCTGTCCATGGTAAATTGAGGACTTTAAAAGTCCAGCTTAGGATATACTTGAATGGTCATTGTGTATCCTCCTGTATCTACATGTAAAACCAATACAGTGGTACTCTTCACTTTATTCGTACATCGATCAAGTAAAGCTGTGAAATTATTACAAAATGTAATCTTACATAATTTTCAGTTCTTACCTTTATGACCATTAAAAAAAGCAAAACAAAAAATCTAAATAAAATATTTGGCACACATTTATACATGACATTTTTATTTCAATGTTAGAATAGGTAACTTTTTTCTTTCTCTATCACTGCCAACTACACTGGGCCTGCCTGTCATTGTAGCCATCAAAAGACATGCAGTCATGAGCAGGAACATTTTTCAAATGTTGGTTTCAAAAGTGCTCAATGATTCGGGTATCAAAAGATTCGTTACTGTTCAAATACATTTTAAAAAATATTTGTTAACGTAAACTTATAAATTTTACCTCTATCAAGAAGCATGGAAGTGTTGAGAAATATTAGATTGCGTACCTTGGTTTTCCTTTAAACGCACGCCACTCGAACACTAGTCAACTCCGCGAAATTAGTCAACTTCTAAGACATTCTTTCCGCTCTCGCTCGAGCGCAGCACTATGCCCGTTTGCGGGAACTTTTCTGTGGCTCGAAAAACAGAGTGCGGGCCATTACCTCACTGTGAGGCATTTCCCCGCTCTTCCCTAATAAAGAGATGTGTAGTTCAATGTTGTAAATAATTGTTGAACAATTTTTATAGCATTTTTAAAACACATCTTATATTAAATTTACTTATTTCTTTTTTTATTAATACCTCTATCTCTCACGACCTCGGACACGCTCTGGCGTCTTGTAACACCACTTCATGTAGAAGAATGTTTTCTTTAACGATTATAGTGAAAATAATTATGCAATTTCTAGGTTTAGGTTATTTTTCGAACATAACCAGATTTTTTTTATTTTTTATTTTTTTTTATTTTTTAGTTTGAGTGAGATATTGGTTAGTGTTTTACCAATAAATATGAGGCAAAATTACTAATAATTTCCACATCAGCGTGAGTTTGTTTAACAGGTAACTGACTCATACAGCGTAATCGTAAAACATGGAAAGTTTGTAGTACGTAGGGTTGATCCCGCTATATCATGTCTTGCACTTTCTCGTCCCAGCGAAATATACAAAAGAGGCGATTGCATGACGTATGTTTTCTGTAGTTGGAACATGAAAATATTTAAAACGTAATGCTTTACGTTAAGTAACTTGTAACCGAACATGCTACTGTAATCAAAATCTACGAGCTAGTCAGGCGTGTACTTGATATAAAATTTCACGTCGATATGTCATTCCTCAGAATTGACGAAAACAAACCCCATCTTTGAGGCGGGTATCGCACGAACCATTTTGTCTAAAAATTTATTTCAGTTTCGTAAACAGGTAGGTAGGGCTTAATGTCTCTTTGAAAGCGAAGTCATTAGAGATAGCATTTTGGTGAACATGTAATTTTTGGGCTGATGAGTGAAATCAAGTTTGTATTCGCCGAGTATGTATAAATATGTACGGTTTATGAATTAATATTAATAGCACGAAAAATCATTACATGTTATTGCTTAAGCTGTGATTTGAATGAGTGTTAGAATAGTTTCGATTACACTGATATCAGATGATGCAGTCTACTTAAGTGGCGGCCAGTACACTCGAACAGATAGCAAACAAACGACTCTTTCTAATCATTATATCCGATTTATTATCTTCGGTAANTTTCTTTAACGATTATAGTGAAAATAATTATGCAATTTCTAGGTTTAGGTTATTTTTCGAACATAACCAGATTTTTATTTTTTTTATTTTTTTTATTTTTTAGTTTGAGTGAGATATTGGTTAGTGTTTTACCAATAAATATGAGGCAAAATTACTAATAATTTCCACATCAGCGTGAGTTTGTTTAACAGGTAACTGACTCATACAGCGTAATCGTAAAACATGGAAAGTTTGTAGTACGTAGGGTTGATCCCGCTATATCATGTCTTGCACTTTCTCGTCCCAGCGAAATATACAAAAGAGGCGATTGCATGACGTATGTTTTCTGTAGTTGGAACATGAAAATATTTAAAACGTAATGCTTTACGTTAAGTAACTTGTAACCGAACATGCTACTGTAATCAAAATCTACGAGCTAGTCAGGCGTGTACTTGATATAAAATTTCACGTCGATATGTCATTCCTCAGAATTGACGAAAACAAACCCCATCTTTGAGGCGGGTATCGCACGAACCATTTTGTCTAAAAATTTATTTCAGTTTCGTAAACAGGTAGGTAGGGCTTAATGTCTCTTTGAAAGCGAAGTCATTAGAGATAGCATTTTGGTGAACATGTAATTTTTGGGCTGATGAGTGAAATCAAGTTTGTATTCGCCGAGTATGTATAAATATGTACGGTTTATGAATTAATATTAATAGCACGAAAAATCATTACGTGTTATTGCTTAAGCTGTGATTTGAATGAGTGTTAGAATAGTTTCGATTACACTGATATCAGATGATGCAGTCTACTTAAGTGACGGCCAGTACACTCGAACAGATAGCAAACAAACGACTCTTTCTAATCATTATATCCGATTTATTATCTTCGGTAAAACCCAATTATCAGTTTTTTGAAAAGTATAAATAGTCACATTTAAAGTAATGGTCACATTAGAAGCTCCCAGCTGCCTGAATTACCCCGAAGGCGCCATGCATAACGTCGCAGGTAATCAACCATTGTTTATCCTCTGTTCATATTATACTACGATACTGCAAATTCTTCATAAATAGCATAGACTATATATCACTGTCATATGATTAACAAAAACAGTTTTAACTAAATGAAAATACAATATTCCCTAGTAAAAATTATGGACTATATGACATTAAAATATGTTTATCAAAAGCAGTTGAATATATGGCTATACTATAAATATGATAACTCTAATAATTTTAATTAGTTTAATATTACATAAAATTCTAATACCATAGATAAGGCACGAATTTGTGAAGCTGTAATATTTAAATGTTTCCTATTGCATTAAAACTAATTAATATGAAATTAAGATACTAAAGTATCACCCATTTCTTGTCTGAAATCTAAATGAATAGTGGTAGTGTGATCGTAATGAAAATATTTGAACAACAGGGTAGCAGTTCACTCCCTTGGCACACCAGGCAACAAAAGTTATTTGGGTGTATTATAAGCTTATCCCAAACCTAATTACATTAAAGTTGATCCATATTTTTATGTGTGTTATCATCCAAAAGCAAGGATAACACACAGGAAAGGGTTTTCTTAAAACATGGAGGCTTTCATAAATACAATAGCAGACATAAATACAATAGCTGTTTTCTACTGTTAACAAGCACATATTAGTTTAAAAATCAATTTTATCTGATTGGCACGTTAATGCCTGAATTTAGTTTAAATTAACAAATAAGTTAACAACAGGCATATGTTGGTAGAGGCGGGTCCCGAACCTAAAACACTATAGTTGGTAGTTACATTTTTTCAACCATTGCTATGACACTGAAATTCACACATATCGATGTGAAGTTATTTCTTAGAACGGATAGTATACTTATCAATTGGCAAACATTTGTTTTTATATAACTTTATATATGAATGNCTGTTTTCTACTGTTAACAAGCACATATTAGTTTAAAAATCAATTTTATCTGATTGGCACGTTAATGCCTGAATTTTGTTTAAATTAACAAAGAAGTTAACAACAGGCATATGTTGGTAGAGGCGGGTCCCGAACCTAAAACACTATGGTTGGTAGTTACATTTTTTCAACCATTGCTATGACACTGAAATTCACACATATCGATGTAAAGTTATTTCTTAGAACGGATAGTATACTTATCAATTGGCAAACATTTGTTTTTATATAACTTTATATATGAATGNGGCGGGTCCCGAACCTAAAACACTATAGTTGGTAGTTACATTTTTTCAACCATTGCTATGACACTGAAATTCACACATATCGATGTGAAGTTATTTCTTAGAACGGATAGTATACTTATCAATTGGCAAACATTTGTTTTTATATAACTTTATATATGAATGAAACAGAAGAAAAAGTTGTGAATGTGCAGGAGTGTTGCTGCTGGTCGGGGCATGTCTTGTGTCTGGCAAGTCCATCCACAAGAAAAGCCATGAGGACACTTCTGCACTGAAGGCCATCTCAGCAGGAAACGAGAAGTTCACCCTCGATTTGTTGAAGGTAGGCATGCAGTACCAGTATACTGTATTTAGGGCGAAGGTAGGCATGCAGCACCAGTATGTTATATGTAGGGTGAAAATAGTCTCGCAGCTACCAGTATGCTATATGTAGGTAGTGTGGTTAAACGTGGCATTATGACACAGGTCACCGGCAGCGACCAGAAGAACCTGGTTGCCTCCCCCCTCAGCCTGCACGTAGCTCTCGGCTTCCTGTCTCAGGGCGCCAAGGGCACTACCAAGCAACAGATACTCAAGGCCACCTACCTGCCTACTGATGATGGCGTTACACAGGCTGGTTTCAAGCAGCTGCTCGCTCCATTGCGCGTGAGTGACACTACATCTTTACTAAAGGCGGTTCATTTTTAAATGAGTAATTTTGAAAGAATTTCCTCGTTTCATCTCTTAGCAGATTGTAAATCTTCAACAACTACATAATATGATATGTTATCCTCAGAGCACCTCCACCTACACTCTGGATATGGGAGACGCCGCATTCGTCGAGAAGACGTTTCCAGTGAAGACATCTTTCCAGAACGTCGCCCGCTCTAGCTTCATGGCAGACACCAAGAACCTGGACTTCGCCAACAACGCAACTGGCGCAATAACCACCATCAACCAGTGGGTGGAGAGCCGCACGGCCGGCCTGATCAAGAACCTCTTAACATCAAGTAAGAGCCTGCCTGTACAGTGGAAACAGTTAGAGACTAAAACAGCAAGGAAAATTTAATGACAATGTTATATTTTGGTCACCTTGTTATCAGTATAGAGGCTCAAGGCAACGGAGTATCTTAAAAGTGGTCTTTGAACCACTAGATAATATACTCAGTTCTAATAAATGCTGTTAGCATGACTTGGTGCGTCATTAGCTTGNAGTGGTCTTTGAACCACTAGATAATATACTCAGTTCTAATAAATGCTGTTAGCATGACTTGGTGCGTCATTAGCTTGGTCTACGCAGCACGACGCCTTAGTGAAAACAGCCTGTTATTAAGATGAGCCTAAACACTTTCCAATCGCAGTAGTACACTCAGGGTGCTTTGTCCATCACTATCTGTACAATACAGTTTATTTTTCAATGTGTACTGGCTCAATTATTGAAAGTTTATTTTGTGTATAAAACATTCTTTAATCCTCAGTGGCATGATATTGAACACTATATAAAACTTTGCAAGAAGATAATCGAGCCAGAGTCGCCCAATGTCCAGCAGACATGTGTCACCTGATGGTNGGTCTACGCAGCACGACGCCTTAGTGAAAACAGCCTGTTATTAAGATGAGCCTAAACACTTTCCAATCGCAGTAGTGCACTCAGGGTGCTTTGTCCATCACTATCTGTACAATACAGTTTATTTTGCAATGTGTACTGGCTCAATTATTTCAATTATTGAAAGTTTATTTTGTGTATAAAACATTCTTTAATCCTCAGTGGCATGATATTGAAAACTATATAAAACTTTGCAAGAAGATAATCGAGCCAGAGTCGCCCAATGTCCAGCAGACATGTGTCACCTGATGGTNAACTATATAAAACTTTGCAAGAAGATAATCGAGCCAGAGTCGCCCAATGTCCAGCAGACATGTGTCACCTGATGGTTAGGCATACACTTATTGGTAGTTAAAAAATATATCAACTTTCAACGTGCAACTTCCAGTGAGCATTTTAAAAGTAGATCTGTACTGTTTCCTACTATTAAAATGAGTGATATCTAGGTACCGGTCTAGTTTGGAGCTCCTGCGGTGTCTGTTGAGTTGGCATACTGGTCTGCTTGTTAACTCACAGACTGCTGCCTTTCCAGCCTGACCTATGGCCCTTCGAGCACTGGGCATGGCCACGCGCACTCGCTTATCACCTGTTGTAGTTACATTTCTGCGACATCACTTTAACCATTTGCATTGCACGATGGGTGTTGTATGTGGTCTTGATGTTACTGCGAATAAATTATATATAATAGGTGTAGCGACTTCCGTTCCCTGCGGTGAATTTTCTCTTTTGCTTGCCAGGTGATGTGGACTCGGGAACCAAATTTGTTCTGGCCAACACGTTGTACTTCAAAGGCACTTGGGAGAACGGCTTCAACAGCTCTCTGACAAAGAAACTGCCGTTCCATGAAAACAGCTGGATCTCGGTGGAGACGGACATGATGACCACCACAGCAGGGTTCAACTACGTCGAGAACAAAGAGCTAGATGCCAAAGTGCTGGCTCTCAACTACAAAGTAGGCGAGCTCGAATTATGCATTGCTCATGTGTTAGTCATTAAGTCCTGTTATCGTATGAGGGGAAAGGTATTCACTTCTTTATAGCTGAATACTTGTGGCCTTTCCTGCTTTTGAAGAAATGCCTTTTATCTTAGCACAGCATAATATGAGCGAGAAATTTCGACCGTGACATATACTCAGTTAAAATGTGGAAACTGTTACATTTCATGCAAAATGCAAACAAAGTATTATTCTGAGACTCACCACGAGTGTATTGATATTGCCAGGGGCAGGAAGCAAGACTGCTGATAGTCCTCCCGAACAAAGTGGACGAGCTGGCAACACTGGAATCCAAAATCACCAGCCTGGACCAGATCCAAGCCAATCTGTTCCCAGAGGAAGTTGAAGTTACGCTGCCCAAGTTTAAGATAGAGCAAGAACTACAATACAAGACTATTCTGGAGAAGGTAAGTACTCTGCACGTATTGATTGTGCTAAAATTCAGATGGCTTTCAAAATAATGGAGACACCGGTTTTCTAGAACACAGCTGCAGTGTGAGATGGAAGTACTAATCATTCATGAACTGCAACTGTCATTTGTTATTGCAGTGAAGGGCGTTGGTGTGCGGTACGCTAGGCGGTGTAGTACGAACTCGTGCGTGCAATAGGCCAGACGTAGGTGAGGCAAAATGGGAGACCTTTCTGGCTTTCAACGAGGGCAGATTTTTAGTGTTAGATGTAGCAAGTTTATCGAAGACTTTCAGTGTGTTAGGTGTATCGAGAGCTACAGTGTCCAAGGTATGACGACATACACAACTCGTGGCAAGACATCAGTAAATAATAATTGTTAACGAAAACCAGTCGTCACTGATCGGTATCGCAGAAAATTCACGAGGATTGTCACAAATAACCGTAGAGCTGACGCGACAAAGGTGACGCCAGAACTCAATCAGAATCTCCAACAACGAGTTTCTGCAACCACAGTCACACAATGAAGGTGTGAAGGTGGTCCAACGCCACATTAATAATTTTCGTTCAGGTGTTCACATTTAATCTGTAAATCATACTAATACTACCATCACTTAGTTCAGGAATCATTTTAAAAAAATCTGTGTGCCTCGGTGGTTGGAAGAAAGATTAATCACTAAAGAATGCTTCTGAACAATAAACACTAAATTTCTTAAGAAACCATCCTAGGTAGTTTTGTTGTTCATCACTGCATCAGGCAAACCTTCCAGAAAATAAATTGTAGCAATAACAATTCGTCTGATTTAACTTCAAAGTGTTTGTCCACTCACTTTCACAAACACACACACACNTAAATTGTAGCAATAACAATTCGTCTGATTTAACTTCAAAGTGTTTGTCCACTCACTTTCACAAACACACACACACCACAGTCATATATCTGTACAAAGCTGAGAGAGAACTTTTCCAGAGCATTGCACTTTCAAGTCATCATTCTGCTATTACAGATATTACACATCTAATAAGTTATATGTTTACTGCAAATACAGGCGTTGTTTTTGTGTATATGGTTTTGTACCTTTATGTCTTATTTTTATAATAATAATGGTATGCTTATGTCAATCAAAAGCCTTAAATGATTTACCATGTTTTGAGCATATCATATTTTCAGTTGTAATATAAGATAACAGTCAGAGAAAAGTATAGCAATGCAGGAGAATTATTTTTCAAAATTAAATTTAACAAGTTATTGGAATTTTAAATTTTATATATTTTCATACAAATCTCAAAATTAAAACAAAATTAATACATTAAGCCACAGCTCAAAATTGTTCATGGCAACAGAAATCCATATAATATATTTCTTGGAGGTTTGTTATGCGGTGGATCCGTTTTTCAAATCCAACTTTTGGGTTAAAATTTGAAACCATAATAGGCAGAAGTTGTTTAAACATTACTGAATACAAACTTTGTGTTAAAAAGATTTTGAAATTAGTTTGAATTAAGATTTAAAGTTAAAATTATTTATTTATGGTAAATGATATGACGAATGATATTTTTCAAATCAATTGGTATTTGAATGAAGTAACCATCTGTATATATCAATAAACTTTAAAATATCCCCAAATTCAGGAAAAATTTGGCTTTTGAACAGCTAAAATAAGAAAGATAATATGAAATAAATGTAATTTATAACTTGNCAAATTCAGGAAAAATTTGGCTTTTGAACAGCTAAAATAAGAAAGATAATATGAAATAAATGTAATTTATAA
The DNA here is from genome assembly GCA_002778355.1 of Clitarchus hookeri. NCBI lineage: Eukaryota > Metazoa > Arthropoda > Insecta > Phasmatodea > Phasmatidae > Clitarchus > Clitarchus hookeri. Next base: position 881,626 of record NQII01000269.1, on the reverse strand, counting down.
CTTGGTTCTTTCTTCCTCAGCTCGGTATCACGGCCGCCTTCTCCTCAGAAGCAGACCTGAGTGGCATCTCTGAGGATGGTGAGCTAACAGTCAGCCAGGTGAAGCAGAAGGCTGTCATAGAAGTCACTGAAGAAGGCACAGTGGCTTCTGCTGCTACTGGTAAGAAACACTCATTAACTCCCACCATCAGCATAGGTGGCCATAGTGTCCTGCTATACACTCAGTTACATAAAAATGTGCGCATCACGGTGACACGGTGGTGACGTGTGGGCGGGTGTTAACAACGAGATATTGTGGATCGTTGAGGGTGAGGTGGATATGGAGTAGCACCAGAATTAAAGGATGAAGGAAACGGGCGATCCCCGAGAATACCCATCGGCCAGAGGCATCGTCCGCCACGATACCCGCATGAGTAAACCGTGTAAAAGGGGGGGGGGATTATCGTAACCAGTTCGTCTTGGTAAGAGGTGAGTTTTCTAACCACAGCGACAACCTCTCCCCCTGGTGGGCAACAAGAAGTGACCAGTGCATTGTAAAGTCTGTTACATACGGTTCACTATCTTTTACAAGAAGGTGTATACCTTTCTTGTTCAAGTCAACTTGCATCGTGTGACTGGCTAACTTGTTTACAAGTAGCTTGCATACAAGGGTTTGTGTGCTAGATAGAATTATTTAGTGACCATTCTATTTTTCGTTCACGTCTTTTGCAAGTAGTTTGTTTACATTTGCGTTTTATACGTTTACGTAGTTGCCATACATTTATTTATGATGATATTGTTAATTTGAGAGTTGAAAAAAGATTTTAATTCTGTATTAGTGATTTGTTAGGTTGGTAAAATCTTTGTGTTAAGTGGTGGAAATGAGTGACTGGCATGCTGCAACATTCAAGTACTACCAATGTGTGTACAGTATGTACATGGGACTCGAATATAAGAGGGTGTTCAGCTGTTCACCTTCTTGTTCACAAAATATGTCCGTCTGTATCAGGCTTTGGGGAATTCCGTAGGTGCGATTGTAGGTACAAAATAATTTACTACAATGTCATTGCACGAGTGCAGTGGTCGGCTCACCTGCGACACAGAAGATGGTGGTCATTCGCTGGTGTTTAGAGTGCTTTCCTCTCGAGCAATCTGATTGGTTGAAGTTTCTGCACCTGTAAACTGTGAATGGTTAGTGCTGACGGCAACGAGCAGGAAAACACGATGTTCACTGGCTACTGGAAGCACGCTNCTGTAAACTGTGAATGGTTAGTGCTGACGGCAACGAGCAGGAAAACACGATGTTCACTGGCTACTGGAAGCACGCTCGACACAAGTGCAGCACTCATCTAAACTTTTGAAACACTTGAGCTTCTATATTAATATAGGACTGAACAAGCTAACACAGCTACCTAATGCGTGACTGACCTATATAAAGGAGAGGTTTACACGTTAAATGATTTTAGACGTGTCTCAGCTACCTTCCGCGACATAGCTTTCAAACTAGAAACACTTCGTATATATTTTCCCAGACCCAAATTTCTACAAAAATCTTTTTGTACAATTTTTAACACCCGGAAAACTGTGGATAGATTAAGATTTACAGACTCGACAAAAACACAAACACACGAACTCTTATTAATTTACTTCTACTTACTCTCTTGTAGCATGTTTCTTATCTTTAAGGGCACAAAGTGTATTTTGNCGAACTCTTATTAATTTACTTCTACTTACTCTCTTGTAGCATGTTTCTTATCTTTAAGGGCACAAAGTGTATTTTGTTTGAAAGGTAGTTGGGATGGAATGTCTGCCAGCGATAGGTAGAGATGCGGTCTTCTAGTGAAACTGCCTCATTTATATGGATGTTGCGGGAAGATAACGCTGCCACTGTTCGTGATTGTGTGACAGTCAAATGTTTCAACCTCCTGGGGGTCTGTCGGAATCCTCCAGAACCGGTCCGCTCTCTTTGGTTCCTTACCATGGCAACTGCTCTTATCACAGCCTAGCCATTAAGTCTAGAACAGTCCAGACGTCTTGCAATCCACCGTGCCATCTGTCATTCCTCTCGTAGGTTTGTTGTCCAGTGTCTCACCAAATGTGATCAGTTGTTCACACAGCTGTCTCTTGGCATTAATGTTATTCATTTACCACGCATGGAAGGTATTGAGAATGTCACATCAAATGAGTAGGGACTCACGATTTTCGCGAAAATATTTCATTTCCAAGTTGTATTTCATAACACGTTAGCTCAGATCCACTTCTGTGATAGCATGGTTTACGTGTTACGCTTCTCAGGTGTCTTCCCGTGAATCATAAACGTACAGTATTGGAGTTACCTATTTATGGTTAGCTAGTGAAGAAAAAAATCTTCTCACAAATATCCGCAGTCAATAAACAAAAGAAAACTGCAGGTATGTCAGTATGGTATTAAAAGCTAGCATGTATACAAATATTTTTGCGAAATTAGGGTGTTCNAAGAAAACTGCAGGTATGTCAGTATGGTATTAAAAGCTAGCATGTATACAAATATTTTTGCGAAATTAGGGTGTTCTTGTCTATGAGTACAGTTCAAAACCTAAAATAATGAATGCATATTTTTTAACCTGTAGCCTATATATTTCTCCTAAGATATCTGATGTGACATACTTATAGAAAAGGTAATTCTATTTGTAGAACAATGTGGAACACAAATAAAATGTTTAGAATGCCTTTTTTTATGTGAAAAAATTAATAAGAGACTCTCATAACAATTTATTTATTCTAGTTTAGTAAATTATTATGAATGCTTTATTTGTTTTATGTGTACAGAAGTCATAGGGAATGGAATAGTCTTCACCCACGAGTTCAAGGCTGACCATGGGTTCCTGTACTTTCTGGAACATATTCCAACCAACTCCATCGTCATGTACGGCAGATACACCAAGCCGTGATTCAAGTTATTTTAATTCGGGAAAAACCATCTTGAAGTAAACGCCGATTCTAACTGTCGAGATGAGAATGTTTGATAATCATAGTTCTTGTAGCTGTCTTCGTAGCAATAAAGTAATATGCATTCCTTAAAATATGGGTGTCGTTATTATTACTTACCCGCTAATAGACGTCAGCTGTACAAAATAGTGTATTTGCTAATGACTAGTAATAACTTCGTAACTATTACTGAAGCCTGGGCACACGTTATATTTACGTGTGGGCACTCTGTCCATGTCATTGTATTATTTATTCAGTATTTCTGAGCCGCTATATTTGAAACTTGCTTGTATATCATCATGTCATGTTACACACCACCGTTTATAACTGCTGGATGGCAAAATTAGTAAGCTTGTAAATAACTACCAGAAAGACGAATTATATATTGAGCGTACTATGGTAGAACAAGAATTTCGAAGAGATGAACTAGACTGGATTACTTTCTCACATGGCTTGTTTCTATATATATAAAATATATTTTAACATTAAAGTTACTTCATGACAACTAATTTATTTAACATGATGTGATTGCATGTAAACATAACTAACACGGATACTTTCTTACACAGTGTTAAATATACGAGAGTGTTGTCCAATTTAATATACTATAGCTATGTCGGGCTTTTAATTACGCAAATAAATACCAGTGACTGTAAATGATATTGTCTTATAAACCCCAAAAATTCCAAAAATTAATTTTTGCTGATAGAAACCTATTCTATGCTATTACAATCAATTCATACTATCATAATGTCTAATTCATAACTATCCAGAACACTCGTATCTGCTGCATAAAGCAGAAACACAGTCAGCCACATTCAAGTTGGTTCAAGACAACTGGCATGCTTCAAAACTAGAGAGAGAGTGAGTGAGTGAGAGAGAGATAATCACAGTACTAAACCATTTATGTTCACTTAAATAATGATTGTTATTCTAGTATTTCTGCAGATTACAAATGCTTATAAGCTTTGTTCAGGAATGTAAACAAAAAAAAACTTGGAAAATTAAATTTTTTATGTAGGAAGCCGAGATAAAACCAACGATATTCTTGAAATGGTTTAACTCTTTAACCAGATGATAAAAATTTGTTCGTTTTTAGATACCTTTGTGTGGTCACAATCTGGTTTCTCGAGTAAGGCATGCTATCAAATTTTCGTCTTGTTACTCTATACTANAATACCTTTGTGTGGTCACAATCTGGTTTCTCGAGTAAGGCATGCTATCAAATTTTCGTCTTGTTACTCTATACTATGGATTAGTGGCCATCAGGATTATCATTCACAGTTTCTCCTTACTCTACTTCACCTAAAACTCGCCCAAAAATTCTCTAAAAAATTGTCTAACACAATTGAAGCAAATGAGCTACTAGCTACATTGTCGTGTATGAATATTAGAGTCTGCCCACTTGGCGCTACTAACCACACAGTCTGGATTGACATAACGTTTACGTAATCCCAAACTTATTCTGACGCATGGACAGACAGCTGTTCCAGGTATTTCATTTCATGATCTTATATTCCTATCCTATAAACTGCGTGCTCCTAAATTTAAANACAGACAGCTGTTCCAGGTATTTCATTTCATGATCTTATATTCCTATCCTATAAACTGCGTGCTCCTAAATTTAAAACTAAAATAATTACTTATAGAGATTTTTAAAATATCGGTACGGACAAGTTGAACAGCGATGCGGTACTGATGCCATNCCTAAAATAATTACTTATAGAGATTTTTAAAATATCGGTACGGACAAGTTGAACAGCGATGCGGTACTGATGCCATGGCATGAAATAAACGTGATTGACAAATTGGACCAGAAAATTTCCCGTTTCAGTCAGATGATCACAGATTTGTACAACAGAATGGTAAGAATCAAATCTAGACAGGTAACGAAACCGCCTGCTCCGTGGCTGAAAGATGATTTTGTTCAGCTGATGAGAAAGCGTGACAATGCTTACGCCAGATATAAACGGGACATAAGAACTTATGCCCCCGCAGCTGACAGTTTCGAACAGTACAGGATACTGCGCAATAAATGCACACAGTTGGTAAGGCGTGCTAAAATGCTCTACTAACTCGACTCATTTGGTTCTCGCCGAACATCTGGTGATTGGTGGAAAAGACTGCGTAACTTGGGGATTGGTAAATGCGAAACTAATATTACCTCACTTTTAAACATTTCTCCAGAAGATTTCAACCGTTACTTTGAACAGCCTTCGTGTTGTAAACAGGTCGCAGGGGATTTAACTGACTCTACTTATATAAAGCATACAGAAACAGTGAAGGAATCTCGATGCAATTTGTTCCATTTTTGACGTGCATCTCTAAAGTAAACTTACAGAGCAATAATACGCATAAAGTCTAAAGCAGAAGGATCGGATGGTGTTAGTATTAGTTTCATNCTGACTCTACTTATATAAAGCATACAGAAACAGTGAAGGAATCTCGATGCAATTTGTTCCATTTTTGACGTGCATCTCTAAAGGAAACTTACAGAGCAATAATACGCATAAAGTCTAAAGCAGAAGGATCGGATGGTGTTAGTATTAGTTTCATGAAATCAATAATACACATTTTACTGCCTGTAATTACTGATATGTTCAACAAATCGCTGTCAGCTAGTTTCTTCCCCACTTCTTGGAAATATGCCATTGTGAAACCACTTGCTAAGCGCACTAGTGCCACTGTGTTAGACGATTTCCGGCCCATTAGTATTTTAACAAGTGTATAAATATGTGAACGACAGCAGATAATTTGACAGTTACCAAACCGGCTTCCGTACAGGACATAGCACCTGCACTGCTCTTAAATATATCGCAGATTCTATAATAATGGCCATATGTAGAAGTCAGGTGACTATACTGGTCATATTAAATTTCAGTAAAGCTTTTAATATGGTAAACCATGACATAATAGTGAAAACTTAAACTACATAGTTGGACATGATTTGGCCAGTTTATCGTAAGTTGTTTCCGATTGGTTCAAAACCGTCTGGGCATGTCAAACCAACTGCTGTCCAAAAATATACATTCGCAAATGTGTTTGAAATCTGTTCTGTGTTTAAATTATAACATGAATTTTGCAGGTCAGTATCTATAGTGCGTGTAAAGAGCTTGCTTAGTCTGGTCTACCTTTAGGCAAATGGTTCTTCCTCGCGTAACGTAAGCAATATAAGTGTTCTGAGCAATTGCGGTCGAATGCACTTCAGTTACATGTCAAGAATCTCGCACACAACCCACTACACTCTCTTACATATATTGCACTGCTTGTGATCATGTTTACAGCGGCGTATTGCGACTTACATAGACATAACTTCATCACACAGATCTGAAACATAACGGGGCCGCGGTTGGTGTAGTGGTCAGACTACTCACCTACCACCTATGCGAACCGGGTTCAGTTCCCAGCGGGGTCACTTCCGGATTCTCGCATGTGGGGATCGTGCCGAAAGATGCCGCTGGTCAGCGGGTGTTCTCGGGGATCTCCCATTTTCCCCACCCTTGCATTCCGGCGCTGCTCCATGCTCACCTCGCTTCACCTTTATCGGCTCTCAAGACCTCGGTGTTAAGAGCAACCCAAATCTTTCCACTCCACTCCACTATGAAACATAACATCTTACTGTTTTCAAATAGATGCAAACGACACGCCATAGTCCACATTAAGTTGGTATTTCGCTATTATCCTTAATTTTTGCACCTAAGTGTAAGTGAACAAATTTTTCGGGCATCAACCGAAAAAAAATAAGACCCCAAAATCTAAAATAAATCAAATAAGAAAGAAAAAATTTACTGAAAGGAAACAAATTCCTATTTCCTTGCTGTTCTGCGCAGAACACAGGTCATAAGGTTCTTTATAACTGCGTGTAGAATTCTAAATTCTTTNCCTATTTCCTTGCTGTTCTGCGCAGAACACAGGTCATAAGGTTCTTTATAACTGCGTGTAGAATTCTAAATTCTTTTAAATGTCGATGACCTTCAGTACGGACAGGCCAGCTGCATTAAAACAAGTATTGATAGTTTGTAGGAAGAAGAATTACCAAGATCGTCTGTGTAACTTGACCTTGAAAGGAACNTCTTATTTCCTTGCTGTTCTGCGCAGAACACAGGTCATAAGGTTCTTTATAACTGCGTGTAGAATTCTAAATTCTTTGAAATGTCGATGACCTTCAGTACGGACAGGCCAGCTGCATTAAAACAAGTATTGATAGTTTGTAGGAAGAAGAATTACCAAGATCGTCTGTGTAACTTGACCTTGAAAGGAAGTTGCAACCTGTTTCAGTACGCAGGGGGCCAAGCTGCGATTAAGGAGTAATTTAGTCAAGCAGGTTTTGCGAAGGCCAGTGTACGCCGACACAAACTAACTCTCCGCAATTTTTTCTCCTCCCATGGCGTGTTCTGGAATATCTTTTTTGTTCGCGCGTAAATAGATCACTGTCGGCGTAACATCTGGCAGGATGGGCCATTATTAACGTAACGGCATGGTAGTATCTTTACTAGCATTGTACGAGTTTTTTTCCCCTCGTCACTCATGTTTCAGTGATTAATACATACTTTATCAGTGAACTGATCTTAATTTTTGTAGCCAACATACTAAGGTTCTCGTCAACGATTTTAAAAATTTTTTGTAAAAAAAAATTTTAATTTTTCTTTTTTTGTTCTTTTTGAACCGCCCACAGGTTGCATCGTTTGCCGCCATGAGCTTATAATCAACTTAACGTGACTTCGATTTACATGGGGATAGGTCTACATTAACTTTGCAGACCTCATAATGGACTTCATGATCCGTTATACGATAGTCTTTGGTGGAATTCCACCTGGTTTGGAGGGACATGAAATCCTATGTAATTATATGCCAACGTAATCCTGTGTATACTCTAGTTTGCATCGTGACTTCATTGGTTGCCCAAGTGATTTGCCGTTTTCCTTCTTCATTGACGGCACATGTTTGAGTCAGGCTATTTTAGAGTGTTTCACTGTAATTTATAGCGGGGAAAAGAAACTTTTATCCAGTGGAAAACACTACAACGTATGCTGTTTGACCTTTTCACCACTGGACTACACGAAAGTAAGATACATATATTACAGGGACGAGTGTTTCAACTGAAAGAGAAAGGAGTTGGAGAACTTCCCTCTTCTGGATTTCCAGTTTCAATTTCTGTATTCCTGTACACTCCCAATTTGTGGACAGCAAACTTATTTCTCTTCAAATATATGTTTGAACATCCTAAAACCCCATTCCCGAAATTTTTACCTTAATTTTTGGCGTGGTGATAAATTTCGTATTGCACCTATCTGCTAGTAGCACAATTACCAGTAATACACGTAACTTAAATGTCGGTTTTTTTTTTTTTNGTTTTTTTTTTTTTTTTTTTTTTCTCGGTATGTCAATACTAAAATAAAAGTTTCTTTACAGTTCTTTACTTTGCAAAATATTATATTAAAACATTTTACGTTGTATTTTTTTATATTTATGACAGAAAAACTACACTATTGTTGTTTTTTTTAACGTAAGTTGTTCCTGTTGTATTCGTAATACGATTTTACTTGTATAACTGATCTGTGAAATATCAAGTTCCTGTTAAGTCGTAAGGTAGGACCACAAATTAAAAATACAATTCCAAGTGCCACAGTAATTAATTAGGACGTCAATAACAACAATAATACTAGTGCATATGTAAATAGCGATAAACATTGAAATATAATATTAAATAAATATTTTAAAAATAAGACATTGGTTCGGTCATGCAAAATTTTTCTTTCTTTGACATTTTCACCAAATCGAACTCTGCAAGAGACGCCGGATTTTGGAGAAATAAGAGCTTACAAGAAGTTGTATTTCAATACACTTAACTTCAGATCCAATTTCGCGAGCGTTTATTTTATTCGCCACTTGTCTCATGCGTCAGCTCTGGTATCGGAGTAATGTGATTTCAAATGGCCCGTTCAAGAAACTAAATGACTTCTCGCAAATAGATGCGGTCAGTAATCAAATGAGAAATTCAGGTTTGCGGGTATAATGTTGAAGTATAAGCTGCCAGCCAGGCAGCTGAGCTCCTTCGAGGTTCCATCATTTGTAAGGGAACGCTTCGTTGTAAAGTCGCACTGCATCACGTGCGCTGTCATTCCGTACGTGAAAAGGAAGGTGACCATCTCCTCGTTAGGAAACGTGTGCGGAGCCATGCCAACTTCTTCAAATGATGTTACGAGTGCACGCCGCTCTTGATATTCAATGTGAGGGCTTAGTACCTGGAGCATGAGGCATAAACAATGTTGTGATGATGCAATGATTGCACTTGCGCGTACTCATGTGTCTGAAACGAATCGTTTCCCGACCTACGACTTTTGTTATTATTTCACTGTCCTTTAAACGCCCCTGCACTTTGTACCTAAAATGTTCAAATATACATATATTTTTTTTAATGTACAACAAAGTCGCGCACTGTCCATGACAGTAAATCGTCACTAAACACTCCAGAAACCTATAGCGTAACCAACGCCAGTGGTGGGTGTCAGCACTGTAATCTTACGGTTTTCTCGGGGGATTCCCGTTTACTCAACGTCTTCATTCCGCTGCTGGTAAGACCGTATCTCATCTCATTTGGTCCACTATCCTCACTAACTGGAAATTACAGGTGTGTCCCACGGGTACGATAGCCTGCTCCAATCAGAGCCAGCCTGCTCTCACTCACGTTACTATTTGCAATAAAACAGTTAATTTTTAAAACAAAGCTCGTTTCGAAATAAATTTAGCAAACATTTGGTTTTTTCAAGACCATATCTTGAGGACCAACAAAAAATAATGCTCGTGTACGGAAAAAAAATCAACCACGGGCAACTAACAAAAATTTGCAAATAAAAAAAAAACATCTTCTCAGACTTTTAACAGAAAATGTAATAATTGCACGGAAAAAAGAGCTTAAAAACTCTATATACCGAGAGAAACCTTTCTTTCAGTCAACAACGTGTTTATTAAAATTGTTACAAAGAAATAAATAGATTGTGTTATAGTTTGTAATGTTAATTGAAAAAATTATACATTGAAACACAATTGCTGCACTCATACAACTGACAGAACAAAGCTAACATGACTAAACCCTTTCATTACGGTAACAAATCTGCATAACTGCAATTATTTAGACAAGTACAGTCAGAAATATACCATATTTTTTAAAATACAAGGAAGATTTGAAGTACTTCAAAAAGTAATACTGTTGACTTAAGATAATACATTCGGGAGTGACAGGGTAACAAACATATAGAGAGCGAGAATTATTTGTAATTGTTTGGTACACTCTAAAAATTTGTTTGTACTTTCACAAGAAAAATCCTTGGAATCCCAGTTGCCAAGGAAATCCTTTGTAAAACTGCAAACAGTTTTCNTTTTGTACTTTCACAAGAAAAATCCTTGGAATCCCAGTTGCCAAGGAAATCCTTTGTAAAACTGCAAACAGTTTTCTTGTAAAAATCTGCAAAACATATATTTGCAATATTTTTAATGATAGCCTTTCATTAGAAGTTACATTATAAGGAAGTGTACATAAAATTATTTATCTTTCTTCTAGAAAACAAATGTGATGATTTAATGACAGAGAATAACTAAAAAAAAATTACAAATTATAATTAATAAAAAAAAATTCACTATGTAAACACGGGAACTACCACCNCTACTTAAGTTTTGAAATCAACAGTTATTTTTATTGTTAATATATCTGCAAACACCTACAAAATGTTGAAGTGTTTTGATTAAGAATAATACAAAAAGAAGAATATTTATTTAAACTTAAGAGTTCTGTGTAGCTAGGAAATATGAACAGTTAATGAGTAATACGGTCACGTTTTATTGTTATTATTTGAGTTGTTTTGAGCGTTTTACGTTATCCAAACTCGCATTTCTTTTTGCACACAACTAAACTTTATATCACCCATAGTTTTTGCACAAACAGTTATATACAGTTTTACGTTGTTGAGTGTGCGCTGTTTTGCTGAAGTTCCTGGGTACGGGTCAGTATAGTGCAAATATTTCTTGAGGTCTACTACAAACACGACCCTTGTAATTTTGCAAACGAATAGTTTTACAAGAGACATTTTTGTGCTGTTACAAGAATTTGTGAAATTACAAACAATTTCGCAGTAGAAATTACCAATTTGTTTAGAGTGTATACTTTTTCACAGCACGTGCTAAGGCATGCCAAATTTTATATTTTAAAGTCTAATGACAATCAACAAAGGACTTCTCATAGTATGTAATACGTGCACGCAGTGCCACGTAGACATGGGATGAATGCAGCACATATTACTCAAATTCCGCGCGTAGTTCCTTTGCCGTGGTGTGCATTGTAATCTACAAACGTCGAAGGTCCGAGGTAAGGTTGGGACTTTACTGAAACTTAGCAATGGTCTCCATATGCTTAAGCATAAAAGGAATAACTGCAAGGAACATTATTGGGATTGGGCGAATATGGTTGCAGTTGAGTCCATGCTTACCTCCCATAATAACCAGCAACACTAAGTTGTAGACGAGGGAAGGAAGAAAAATCAACGTTGAAATCGTATGAATCCCGCGGCATGAAGTAATTGCATAACTGCATGGAATTGAAGTGCTAGGAACATACCACAGGAGCAGAGGAAGACATTAACGCAGAAGAAGATGAAAGAGATAATGTGAACTCTAGCCATACTCACCGACAAATGGCATCACTGGCCAGCAAAATACTGGAACGCAATTCGCCAATCAGTCCCTGGTAACTTACTTGCCCAAGCNACAAATGGCATCACTGGCCAGCAAAATACTGGAACGCAATTCGCCAATCAGTCCCTGGTAACTTACTTGCCCAAGCGGCAGCCAATAGGGAACCTTTCGCTGCATGAAACAGCCAATCAGACACAATCCCATTCCCAGAGCTTTGCACTGAAAGAAATGTTCGTTTCTGCCAACAAAATATGTGTTATTNCAATCAGACACAATCCCATTCCCAGAGCTTTGCACTGAAAGAAATGTTCGTTTCTGCCAACAAAATATGTGTTATTAGAGGGCCAAAAATATATTTAGTTGTCCTAACAAAATATTTCGTTGAGTAAACAAAACGTAAAAAGTAACAAGAATAATTTTATTCATCTAACAAAATGCACGCTTGAGGAAACAAAACATCTGCGACGGGCATAAATAAATTAGAATTTCAACAAAATATTTAGTTCAATCACCTGTATTTATTTGTATGGTAAATAATTTGATTGCGTTTGTTCAAAAATACAGCTNACAAAATATTTAGTTCAATCACCTGTATTTATTTGTATGGTAAATAATTTGATTGCGTTTGTTCAAAAATACAGCTGAAGAGTTTTTTTCAATTTTTTTTAAAATTAGGATAGTAATAGTGTTTGTTAGTGCATTTATTGATGCTTAGAAATTGCACAAACATCCTTATAAAACAAATTCAACAGGAAACTAAAAAGGAAAACTGTAAAACTTGAAATATTTATTTGCGCACATTGTCCACTATTCAAACCCCATATGTTTANCTAAAAAGGAAAACTGTAAAACTTGAAATATTTATTTGCGCACATTGTCCACTATTCAAACCCCATATGTTTAAAAAAAATCCCTTCGTCAGCAATCACTTTAGCTGAGGTTGCCATACCGTATTGCCCGGGTACAAACTATCGATGTTCTTACCTCGATCGCGCTTCCAAATATATTTTTATAACTACCAAAACTGTTAAATGTACGTAGAGTTTAACTAACCTTCAGTTGTGCCATCATAATCTTGGTTTGGGGCTACCAAACAAGAACAACAAAATAATTTGGTTTCAACAAGAAAATATTTCATTTTCCCTGTAGACGCAATTAGTTTGTTTGTGCCAAACACTCATCGTTTGACTCGTCAAAACCTTTTTTTAAGAGCGCGGCCAATCAGAGAATAGGTGCGCCCACATCGTAAGAACTGCCACACCATTTCGTCTGTGTACTTGTCTATAATAGTACGTGGCAAGGATTGTGCATGAAGGACTTTGAGATCTTGAAAAACATGCTGGGTACGACGATTTTCCTTCATTGGGTTCAAGGCATAGCGTGAAAAGTGACAAAATGAAAAAGGTTCATAACTCGTAGCTGGATTGCAACAGCTTCGCCTACAGGTCGAGATGTAGCGTACTCTGCTCAGTCGGCTAATTAGATGCGAGCATTACTAATTAGTTGACAGCGGCTACGGACTTGCGGTAGGAAGGAAAGTCAGTGTGAGATATCGTGCACGATTACAACAGTGCGATCGGACGTAGGAGAAGGGGAATGTTCAGAAGCGGAAATACGGGGCAATGCCTACGACGTATGAGTCTTTTGTCGACTGATTGGAAGTCAGGCAATGCGTTATACTTGCCGCGCCACGCCAGTTAGTATTTTAAAATATCCGTACATTTGCAAACATCTTTGCGGAAAAAAAAATTGAAAAAGGTTGGTTTTATATTGTTTGTATTCGCAGTCTATATTCAAATAGTTATAGTAATTGCATTTAATACTAGTTCGGAAAACAACTTTCAACAAATACAACATATTATGCCTACTATGAAGACGGGGAACCAGTGAACTAATATTGGAGACTTACGCACAACCATTACACTGAGAAAATGATTTTGTTGAATCAAACAAAGTTTGTTTGGCGCAACCAAATTATTTGTTTGTATAGGGGCAATGAAATATTTGTTGCCGAAACCAAATTATTCTGATGTTCTTATTTCGTAGCACCAAACAAAGATTTGGTTGTTGCAACTGAAGTTTTGGTTGGCGCAACTAAAGATTTAGTTAATGAAACTAAAGCTCGAGCGAGAATCAAACTTAGATCACGTGCGTCCGAGTGCTACGCCTTGGTAACCTCAGCTAATGTGACAAATGATGAAATTGGAATGTTTTTACATAGACACGCTACAAATANTGCTACGCCTTGGTAACCTCAGCTAATGTGACAAATGATGAAATTGGAATGTTTTTACATAGACACGCTACAAATAATGAACAGCGTGTATAAACAAATATTTCAAGTTTTACAGCTTCACTTTTGAGTTTCGTGTTGAACTTATTTTATTGAAGTGTTGATACGATTATTAAACATCAATAGATGCACTAAAAACACTGCTATTATCCTAATTGTTACGAAATTTTCAAATAAACGCTGGAGCGATGTTTTTGAACCCACGCAATTAGATGAGTCAGCAAACGAATATAAACAGTTGATTCAATAAAACATTTTGTCTAATTTCTTTTGGTCCAACACGGAGATTTCGTTTATTCAAACGTGTAACTTCTTACATAAACCAAATTAATTTGTTTACTCAACAAAATGTTTTGTTAGAGCAAATAAATATATTTTTGCCGCTAAAAATTTCCGCACATTCACATTAAAGCTGACGGAAATGTCCAGTTAATATATGGAATTGGGATCCGTAGTTTTGAGAAACAGAACTCAGCTATATGAATACGTAACATGGAATATCTGCATTTCCTATGGTCTCGCGTATCGGGATAAAAAATTACTGAGGCTATATGATGCGTACTCTGTAACAAGAAAATTATTGTTCCTGCAGCAGTTCGGATCCTCCAAACACCAAAACGTTACTCACGCCTCCTGTAACTGACAGAAATACTTCAAACACTCATGATTATAATCTGAAAAAATTACGTTTGTAAGTTTATTTAAAATGCCATGTTTGCACAGTGCATTGAAAGAAATACGAAACAGTGATGGATCCAAGCCAAGATCTTGGTTTTAAACTGGATAAAATGAGGCTCTTCTTGAATCCAATAACTAGGGACACACGAATTTAGCGAAAAAGATTTCCGCGCATGCTAGATCTCAGTACCCTACGGGCGTACCAGCAGTTTTCTTTTGCTTATTGGCGGCGTGTGACTGGGAGGAGACATTTTCTTACTTGACTGGCAAGTCACAATTAGGTTACTCCGATACCGTACATCTGTGATCCGCGCGCAGACACCTAGAACGCGAAACAGCTAGATCATCCAATAACAATATTGTTTCTTAGCTAAACTGTTATGAAACTCAACTGGTCGTGAAAGCTTCCCGTGAAAATCGGGATTCCCTAACAATAACATGATTAAAATTTTAGTATTATAACAAACACTTAGACGAAATACAGAAAAGTATTAAGATAGCCTATCTACTAAGTACTGAAGTTCATATTTACCATTAAAACATATACGTACTGGTAAACATGTGGTTTGAACNCTAGCCTATCTACTAAGTACTGAAGTTCATATTTACCATTAAAACATATACGTACTGGTAAACATGTGGTTTGAACGTAATGTACAGAATCCAGCCCTCCAGTAGCCCCTTTCTTTTCGATCTCTAGGTCCGCCACTGTAACAGTAATAAGATTCACGAGCTGTAATGTGTTTTGTTTGTATTCATATTCTGCAATTGGTTAAAATATACTAACTTTAATATGTGTTTTGTTTGTACAAAGTGAAAAACTCACACAACAAATAGGTACAAAACAATTTTTGTAACCCCTGTAATTCGGAAATATTGAAAATCTATACTAGAAAATATACGGAGAAGTTCCGTGATTTAACGGGAAGTTCCTTATGNGTAATTCGGAAATATTGAAAATCTATACTAGAAAATATACGGAGAAGTTCCGTGATTTAACGGGAAGTTCCTTATGAGGGGAAGGGGGGAGCTTAATTTCCGTAAATTTCTTGAGGATTTATGGATAATTTTTGCTAGCAATTTTCTGTAGCCTCATGGAAATTTTTAACAAAGTGTCTGTATATTTGCGCAGATCCTTTTTGTAACTTCGAGTGTTGGGTGTCGAAGACAAATACCACCGAAGATACACNTGCTACGCCTTGGTAACCTCAGCTAATGTGACAAATGATGAAATTGGAATGTTTTTACATAGACACGCTACAAATACTGAACAGCGTCTATAAACAAATATTTCAAGTTTTACAGCTTCACTTTTGAGTTTCGTGTTGAACTTATTTTATTGAAGTGTTGATACGATTATTAAACATCAATAGATGCACTAAAAACACTGCTATTATCCTAATTGTTACGAAATTTTCAAATAAACGCTGGAGCGGTGTTTTTGATCCCACGCAATTAGATGAGTCACCAAACAAATATATACAGTTGATTCAATAAAACATTTTGTTGACAGTCTAATTTCTTTTGGTCCAACACGGAGATTTCGTTTATTCAAACGTGTAACTTCTTAGATAAACCAAATTAATTTGGTTGCTTTACAAATTTTGTTTACTCAACAAAATGTTTTGTTAGAGCAAATAAATATATTTTTGCCGCTAAAATTTTCCGCACATTCACATTAAAGCTGACGGAAATGTGCAGTTAATATATGGAATTGGGATCCGTAGTTTTGAGAAACAGAAATCAGCTATATGCATACGTAACATGGAATATCTGCATTTCCTATGGTCTCGCGTATCGGGATAAAAAATTACTGAGGCTATATGATGCGTACTCTGTAACAAGAAAATTATTGTTCCTGCAGCAGTTTGGATCCTCCAAACACCAAAACGTTACTCATGCCTCCTGTAACTGACAGAAATACTTCAAACACTCATGATTATAATCTGAAAAAATTACGTTTGTAAGTTTATTTAAAATGCCATGTTTGCACAGTGCATTGAAAGAAATACGAAACAGTGATGGATCCAAGCCAAGATCTTGGTTTTAAACTGGATAAAATGAGGCTCTTCTTGAATCCAATAACTAGGGACACACGAATTTAGCGAAAAAGATTTCCGCGCATGCTAGATCTCAGTACCCTACGGGCGTACCAGCAGTTTCTTTTGCTTATTGGCGGCGTGTGACTGGGAGGAGGCATTTTCTTACTTGACTGGCAAGTCACAATTAGGTTACTCCGATACCGTACATCTGTGATCCGCGCGCAGACACCTAGAACGCGAAACAGCTAGATCATCCAATAACAATATTGTTTCTTAGCTAAATTGTTATGAAACTCAACTGGTCGTGAAAGCTTTCCGTGAAAATCGGGATTCCCTAACAATAACATGATCAAATTTTTAGTATTATAACAAACACTTAGACGAAATACAGAAAAGTATTAAGCTAGCCTATCTACTAAGTACTGAAGTTCATATTTACCATTAAAACATATACGTACTGGTAAACATGTGGTTTGAACGTAATGTACAGAATCCAGCCCTCCAGTAGCCCCTTTCTTTTCGATCTCTAGGTCCGCCACTGTAACAGTAATAAGATTCACGAGCTGTAATGTGTTTTGTTTGTATTCATATTCTGCAATTGGTTAAAATATACTAACTTTAATATGTGTTTTGTTTGTACAAAGTGAAAAACTCACACAACAAATAGGTACAAAACAATTTTTGTAACCCCTGTAATTCGGAAATATTGAAAATCTATACTAGAAAATATACGGAGAAGTTCCGTGATTTAACGGGAAGTTCCTTATGAGGGGAAGGGGGGAGCTTAATTTCCGTAAATTTCTTGAGGATTTATGGATAATTTTTGCTAGCAATTTTCTGTAGCCTCATGGAAATTTTTAACAAAGAGTCTGTATATTTGCGCAGATCCTTTTTGTAACTTCGAGTGTTGGGTGTCGAAGACAAATACCACCGAAGATACACGGAGCAGTCTTCTCTGTTACAACCAGAAAATAATCGATTCCTTGAACAACTTAAATTTTAGTAAAACAATATGCGATAAAATACTTGGATGTCGAGCTTGATGGTCCCAAAATGAGACGAATGGCATAGAATACGTGACTACAAAGAATCCCATCAGTCTTTAATTATTTAAATTGTAAAGTTTGTTTTGAGAAGTTTCACACTTTTTAGTTGTGTAGTTATCATATCACAGCATGCAGACATTACAAACTATTTAGGTCGCAGGTTTCCGTAGTCATTGTCTACGTGTTCTTGTTTGAAGACAGTGCCTTTTTTTATTTCTGCTTATGAATAAGGCCACCTATTTTTTGCGAAACGATTTCAAACCCACTTTCGTGATGGATGATTTCAACTGTCACGCATTGCAAATGTCTGCCCACGAATCACGGACACTCAGTGTTAGAGTTATCTAATTCTGATTGACCCTGTCAGGTAAGGAACTGTCTCCCGACAAAGACACGTGGCCAATAAGCAAAGGTAAAAGTGCACGTCTGCCATAGGACACTAGAGTCTATAGCCATAGCGTAAATATTTCCGTAAAATACAAATATTACTAAAAAATTATTTCAACAGAAATTTTTTTTATAATTTTAACAAATTATTAATTAAACTAAAATATAGTTAATTAAATAATAAGATATAGTTATACCGTTTTTGTGTCGAAAAAATTAGACTACATAATAAAAACAATTTCTAACGAAATGAAAATAGTTATTTTAAAATATTGGCTTCCATTTTGGTTAAAAAAAATTAATCATCGCAAAACCTGTAGAAATGGAAGATCATGGCCTTAAACTGTGCTACCGCTGCACTGTGCACTGTAGATTGGTTTTCGACCCNATGGTAGAAGTCAAGCCAGCATACAATTTCTTGCAGTTTAGCCTGGAGCCACAAATTAACGCGCATTTTGCACGTCCCTGCTTATTGATTAGGCATCCCCATTGAAAATACTAATAAAATGTGAAGCGTCTTAAAAAGTTGTGGCTTGTTACAAATTTTTTAAGTTTTAATTTGGTTTACAAAGACTATTGTTTAATGATGTGATTTTTTTGTAATATCTTGACAAAACAGAAGTAAAACAATTTAATTATACTCGTGTAAAATTTCTCCTCGCCGGAAATAAAATAACATCACAGCCAGAGCTTTGCTCTTGCTTAGGGCAAAAAATAATAACATAACATGTCTTGAACACCGCAATTTTTTCAGAGTAAATTTAACATCTAAAAATGGCACATTCATGTTTTACCAGTAACGGAAACCAGGACTCTTATCGTCTTCAGCTGGTGGCCTCAGAAACTATGCTACGGAGGAAGGCGTCCTCAACAAGGGCAAGAGGCAATGCTGAGCAAGAAACACCTGGCGACAGATAATTTTCTTGCAAAAATATGACACTGATAGGAATGGCGTTTATTCGGAAAAATCTTTTATCGTAACATACTTTACAAAACACTGCTATATTTGTTGTTAAATGATATATTTTTGACGTGGCCAACTACTGTTTACAAACGAATTAAAGGTGTTTTTCACATAAGAGTAGCATAATTCCCATTGGCTCAGTTATGCGATGAAACAGGTTTTCATATAGCTGAAACCCAAAAGTGGAACTAAAACTTCAGACGCATGCACAGTGCATATTAGTAATTGTAGCATATAAGCCGCTCAGAAGAAAATGAGAAAATATCTGTGTTTATTATTATTACTCTAAGTTTGCTATAGTTATTTGTTAATGGTATAATGTAATTATGTAATCATTAAAATAGTCGTATTGCTCTTTATCAAAATCATTTACTTAATATTATTTTATTATAAATTCTTTACACATTCAACAATTACAGGTGTACACCGCATAATACTTGGTGAATCTCATTAAAGTTTTTTCTTTCGTATTGTGTTTTAGCATTCGTTTCAGAATTACAGTCGTGAAAAACACAGGAAAAGTTAAAAAAAAAAGTGAAATTAATCTGTTGTTTGTGGCACATTCACCAAATCAAGGGACTCTAAAAATCCTATCTTCCAGTTTCATCAAACACGACAATGTCCCCGACGGCGGTGCGATAGCTCGCATGATCTGGAGACGTAACTCAGGTTTGCTGGAAGGAAGTGCCATGAAAGAGCCGGTACGTAAATTTCGGATTTTGAAACGAATATTAATGTAACACATGCTATGGTAATACGTTAACTAACTGGTTATTTGGCAGTTTTACCCGGCTGCAGGGCGTTAATAATTATTAGTTTTATTTCTAACTCTTGTTTCTGTTACCAAGGATGCAAATCTGTTAGTATGTAACTTACTTAACGCACGCAACACTTGGGGTTCAGTTTGCCATTTTGAGGCTCAGAAGCAAAGAATTACTAAAGACGATAACGACTAGCTCATCAAGTGATGCACAGACCTTCGTGTTTAAGGTCGTTAAGGTGTTACTTTCGGAATACACCGGACACTATACACTGTATTCTACAGCTTTACTTAATGGCTGGCCGCCAGCCAATGGGGTGCCGAATTGACTTATTACCAATCATTTTGGCTTTAAATATGTAACATGACTTACAATCCATCACGTTTATTCAAGCAAATTTGCGGAAATTCTTTATTCATTTAAGAAATTTACTTTATAATGGGCTGGGCTGCCATTGAAATATTACCGAACATTAATGAAACAGTGAAAACGTAATAGACCGTGTTTTGTCTTCCAAAACGAAAACAAGAAATAGTGTTTATTATACTCCCACCTACACTTAGGCTAAGTGAGTGAGTGAAGAGGTTTGGGCAGCTCTTAACAGCGAGGTCTTGATAGCTGAAACTCGGGCTAAGTCCTAAACACTTTACGTGCGGTACAGATTTACTGACAATTATAAGAAGATAGAAATGAGCCGCCTTAATTCACGACTGCATTACCATAAGTTTTTATTTTCAATTTACAACCATCCTATTTGTTGACACAGCACCGGACTCACTTGCTATACTGTGAAACGTTGAATACTTGCCAGCTTTCTGCCAATATAATGCTGAGTGTCCCAAATAAAATGCAATGTTCCTTTCCCGTGTAGAATAATATACAATCCATCTTGTTCATTTCATTAACTCACAGTTGGTATGTCTCTGACGTAATCCTACGTTGCAGAGAACCTTATGAAATCTGCTCACGAGGTAATATTTTTTCCGCCTGCATCTTCGAAGAATGCTGATATCGAAATGTTAAACGGAAACCTCCAAACAACTCAGTTAAATTCACGCAACGAAGGGGCCACAGTGGCTGAGCGGTAAGACTACCCGCCTCCCACCAAGGCTTACCAGGTTCAATCCCAGACCGCGTCACTCCCGGATTTTCGCAAGTAGGAATCGTGCCGGACGGTGCCACTGGTCAGCGGGTTTTCTCGGGGATCTTCCGATTTCCCAGCCCTTGCATTCCGACACTGCTCCATTCTCACCTCATTTCACCCTTGTCGACTTTCAAGACCTCGTTCTTAAGGCTGTTGCCTGGTTTGAAAGCATTGAGAATTTGGTATAAAAAAATATACGTTAATGAAATCCGGTTTTTTGAAGCCAATTTTGAAGATATAAATTTGAAACAAAAAAAATTAGGGCGAAATATTATCATCTCAAAATCTGTATTGACGCAAATATACGAATTTGTTTTTCAGTAATTTTTAATTTAATTATTAAATTTTCTGATCTTTCCAGGAAATCAGCTATACGTTAATGTTAGAAAAGGCTTCGATAGTAAAGAAGCACCAAAAAAACGCCAAAAAAAAACCTAATTTAATTAACATGTATTTCCCTATATCAAATTCTCACTGCTTTCAAACCAGGCCTTAAGAGCCGCTCAAATCTCTCATGTCAATAACAGTTCAGGCAACGTAATATTACGTCGGAAGCACTCAAAGTGTTAGAAATGTATATCTCAGGTCGAAGGTACGCGAGAGGATGACCTGGATTTCACGGCGGAGACGCGCCGCAGCAGCCCTACTTCTCGAAGACGACTGGCCCGCCGCCGGGTCGATGAACTCGTGAATCTCCGTTGTCAACATCGGCGGCGGGGACCGACCAAAAGCAGGACGGACCACCGTGCAGTTTCGTAACTCCTGTCCCCCACCCTCCCTCTCTCACTCAACAGCGTTGTCATAGGCGCGGGAAAGGTGCCGCGACCCCCACAGTTGACCCGACTCCCCTCTCCGTCCTCACTGCAGTAACGTATGTTCGACCCGAAAGCTCGTCCCGGTCGGTTACGCCGCGCCGCCTGAGAAATTCAGCCACTGCCTGCTCACCTACTTTCCGAGCTCAATCCCCCTCCACCTATACGTCCCTGCGTCATTTCAACCTGCAGTGTACTCGTGCACGTATGTGGGATGCAGCAGTTGGGGTCACATGACCGAGGACAACCGAACTGGGTTTGGAGGCAATAAAACCTGGAGCCGTGTTTTAGAAAGCAGTAGACGAGGTCGCTGAGTTATGTATCTCTGGGGACTGGTAAATCGCAAATAAATTTTAGGACATGCTGGACTCCAAATACATTTGCTATTGGATCACAGCTTATATAAGACACTCCCTCGAGGACAATGAGCCAATTATAAACCTTCAAGAGAAAAAACTATCACCGTCTTACATGTTCTAGGGGAGAATTGGCCTGTCACTGGGGTAGCACCCAATGAACAAAGAGCTGGTACCTAAGAATGCATAGAACTGTGAAGTAGAATGCGTGAAGAGATTTGGGTGGTTCTTAACATCGAGGTCTTGAGAGCCGATGAGTATGGAGTAGCGCCGGAATGAAGAGGAGGAGAAATATGAAATCCCCAAGAAAACCCGCCGACCAGCGGCATCGTCCGGCATGATTCGATTCCCACATGCGAAAATCCATGAGCGACCCTGCCAGGAATCGAATTCGGTTCGTCTAGGTGGGAGGCGAGAAATCTTACCACTACACTACCATTTTCCTGTAAAGTATTTATCTACAAGTTACTGAACTTGTAGAATTACCCTACCCCTAGTTATCTTTACTTCAGAATGTTGTGGGTTCGAAACACAGTTGTAAGATTAGAGTGGCTTTTTTGACAAGTCGGTTTCCCTATCATGTCACAGTGGTTATTGCTCTTTACAGTAAAACAAGATGTTGCAAAAAAAGGTATTTGAAAAGTTTTGGTGTATTATGTTAAAAAATAAAGCAATTTATTTGTTTAAGTTTATAGTATGTCACAGTAGGTTCTGCGTGACACCGGACATGCCACAGTACACCATCCAGGAACGTGCATGGTGCGTGTAACATTATTGCCGGAGCTATGGGACTGGAAGGAATGGTGGCCCTTCCCTGGCATCTGTAGCGATATGTTAATTTTATTAAAAAATCCGAAATGAACTTCACAAAAATTACGCGAACGTGTAAAAGTTCCTTTTTGAAGCGCAGAACTGAAATAATGTTCCACGCTCCATGCACTCTCCTGGATGGTGTGCTCTGGCATTTCCGGTGTCACACAGCATCTACTGTAACATATAATACACATAAACATATAAATCGGTTTAACATAATACACCAATAATTATTAGTTACCTTTATTTTGCAACATTCTGTATGTTCGTCACAGTGAGGTGATGCAGTGGTCAATCTTTGGACTCGCATTAGGTAGGACCTAGGTTCGAATTTGGGTCCGGCCATCCTAATTTCGGTTTTCCATAGTTTCCCGAAATCACTCCAGGTGAATCCTGGGATGGTTCCTTACCAATGGCCATGGCAGATTCCTACCGTGTCTGAGCAACCTGCTCCGTCTCCAATGACTTCACTGTCGACAAGGCGTTAATCCCTGCATACAATATATGAATTTGTCTCCCAGTTTACACGGATGTCAGCCACTAGGGCACGGTCATGTTACGGACGGCACGCAGCTTGCTAATGAGTGGTCGTGACACGTTCAGTTAATACCGGCTGTGCAGTTGTTGTTGGTTCTTACTGCTTGCATCGAGTGTACTGTACAGTATCAAAGAAGCACCATCATGTCACGCAACAGCTGCCATCGTTTATTAGAAAAAAATTATTACAAATAAAAAGTTTTTATGATGTGTACGTAACCAGGCCAAATGGAACCAAAACAAACCAAATATGTGAGGGTGAATCCCCGGGACGTGGTCGGTTTGGCCGAAGTAGGTGTGGGTTCGAGTTGGAACATCGCCCGGGTGCACCGCGAAAAAGGTTTACTCCAGCTAATAAAATATTTGCTTGTATAGGACCAAGAATATATTTAGTTGTCCCAACAAAATCAGTGGTTCTACTACGTAAGAAACCAATCGTGTGTTTCTTTACGGAGATTTCTGGATAATATTTTTGCATTCTGTAAATTGTCTGAAACTTACTCAATTCTCCGATGTTATATGATTTTAGAATGTATCGTGGTGCAATTTTTTTTTACCAAAACAACATCTCTTGGCAATGTGTGTGTTTTTTTTTAATACGGTTTAACATATCTATGGCTCTTTTTATTTCTTATTTCAGCTGACACATCATAAGCCTAAGAGATTTTTGACCTGATGGATACGTTTAANTAAATTCTCCGATGTTATATGATTTTAGAATGTATCGTGGTGCAATTTTTTTTTACCAAAACAACATCTCTTGGCAATGTGTGTGTTTTTTTTCATACGGTTTAACATATATATGGCTCTTTTTATTTCTTATTTCAGCTGACACATCATAAGCCTAAGAGATTTTTGACCTGATGGATACGTTTAAAATCATTCAACAAAAACTCACGGAATGGAATCTATAAGAAGATTATTATTGACCCACTACACTATCAGCGGCCAGAAGTATTACGCAATGAAGTCTAATGGGTGGGGGCATCTGTTTTTCGCGAAAAGCTTCCACGACTACTTTAATTTCACTCCAAAACACTTTAGCTAAGATCCACTTTCGTGATTGGATATTTTTAACTGTCGCCCGTCTTAACCGTCTGCCTGCCAATCAAAGACGGCCAGTAGAGGAATACCCTAATTATGATTGGCCCATTTAGGCTTCTCGCAAAAAAATGGGCCAATGACTAGCTCCATGTGTGCACGTAAAATATCGAAGTCTAGAATGCGAGGAAATATTTTCGCGAAAAACAGGTGACCCTACTTATGGGCTGCATTGTGGTAGGTTTCTGACTGAGTAAAGCGCTGAACGTAACTTCANGTCAATCAAAGACGGCCAGTAGAGGAATACCCTAATTATGATTGGCCCATTTAGGCTTCTCGCAAAAAAATGGGCCAATGACTAGCTCCATGTGTGCACGTAAAATATCGAAGTCTAGATTGCGAGGAAATATTTTCACGAAAAACAGGTGACCCTACTTATGGGCTGCATTGTGGTAGGTTTCTGACTAAGTAAAGCGCTGAACGTAACTTCANCGAAAAACAGGTGACCCTACTTATGGGCTGCATTGTGGTAGGTTTCTGACTGAGTAAAGCGCTGAACGTAACTTCACTTACTATTCAATATGACGTTCGTAAATTAATATAATCGGAATGACGTGTTATGAGAAATATGAGAGACGGAATCAATTGCTCCAAGAAGCGGAACCGAGAAAGAAAGCTGCCGTTTGGCTGTAGTAAGCAACCATTCAAGAATTCGCGTGGAGTGATTTTGGGAAAACACATGGAAATTGAGAATCGGGATGGCCGGACTGGGATTCTAACCTGGGACCTCTGTAATGAGGGTCCATCGTGTTGCCACTGCTTCACCTTTCACGGCATAGTCCATTCATGGTTACTTCACACGTTTCTGAAGCCCTGCTAAGGTTCTACTTTCATGATATTCCTCCGCTTCATGCAAACTCATATTAAACCAGTATAGGGAATTGCACCAGAGGGACAATGCACCGCATTCTCGCGAACTCAGTTTAATAACGTTATGCATAAGAACTATTTATTACTAGGCGTCACCAGCATACCTATTTTCTCTGTTTTTTTTTTGTATTAGTTAAAAATTAAATTAAATAAATTATAAAAAAATGTTAGTGAAAGTTTAATTTAATAGAATAAAGGTACTTATATGTTAACAGATGCTTGCGATAAATTACATATTTAGGAAATAACCAAACGCGTCATACATTGGGTGATTTTTTAATGGTTTGATTCAAAAAGTATGAAGAAACCACGAATAGACTATAGCGAGGTCTGTGTTCCTTCTGCCAGCGAAGGGGAAAGGGAAGCGGGAATGAAAATGAAAAAAAAAAAAATTTAAANTTTTTGTATTAGTTAAAAATTAAATTAAATAAATTATAAAAAAATGTTAGTGAAAGTTTAATTTAATAGAATAAAGGTACTTATATGTTAACAGATGCTTGCGATAAATTACATATTTAGGATATAACCAAACGCATCATACATTGGGTGATTTTTTAATGGTTTGATTCAAAAAGTGTGAAGAAACCGCGAATAGACTATAGCGAGGTCTGCGTTCCTTCTGCCAGCGAAGGGGAAAGGGGAGGCGGGAATGAAAATGAAAAAAAAAAATATTTAAAGTCGTCGCGAAGCGTAACGACGCCCCATGGGTGGCGCGATTCGGCGTGGCCGCTCCACCCGTTATATTTGCCCCGTCGCAGCCGCCGTGTTTTCACCCGAGTGTGTTTCTCTGCCTACGCCGAGTCACGATCTCCTCCGTGCGTTTACCTCGCTCCACCTTCTCCCGGCCGATTCCATTGNGTTTCTCTGCCTACGCCGAGTCACGATCTCCTCCGTGCGTTTACCTCGCTCCACCTTCTCCCGGCCGATTCCATTGTGCGCTTCACAATGAGCCCCGCGACCGCCTCACGACTCTCGTCGCCACGACAGCTTTATTGATTTTAGCTTATTGCCACATTGCGAGCTTATGCCCTGGCCTACCATGGCCTGTGCTGGGTTTTTTCTTCAAGTGCTGCTGACGTTAAATTACGTCGCCTGAATTTAATCTGGCTGTAAGGAGTTTGCCGTGACATCAACGACATTTGTGTTTTTTTTTTTTGACTTCACCAGCGAAAAAATATTGCTTCGACAACAGCTTTCATAAGGTTGTCTTCAAAGTATTAATACGTCAGCAACTCTCAAAGAGTAAACTCAAATAAACAGGATAGTTTGTGTATTATCATACTTAGTAAATAAAATGTTACTAGGATATTTCAAACTCAGCATTAAATATATTGGCAGAGTACTTGTCCTGCGTAGTAAGCGAGTCTGGTGTTGTGTGATACAATAGGGCGACTGTAATTGTGAATACAGAAACTAACAGAACTGATGGTCATGCAGTTATTAATATAGGTGACTCACTTATAGTGTGTTTTGACTGTCAATAAATTTAANCAACAGAACTGATGGTCATGCAGTTATTAATATAGGTGACTCACTTATAGTGTGTTTTGACTGTCAATAAATTTAAGGTTTATTCTACTCAGGTTTGGAAGCTCAGTACTTTTAGTTCGGAAACTAGAAATTTTGCATATAATTTAGCATTATAATTTTGCATAAACAAGTGCATATCTGGGGAGAACAAAACTCCTACCACCCAAACGGCTTATCTCTCAATATTCCAGACTTTTTGTGAGGTGTTTATTACCACTCGCCGTCGTTTATTGGTCCACGCCACATCCAAACACGCATACTGTACACGGCAAAGTTCGTTATTGTTTGGTCATCAGCTACTGGGGTGCTGAGTTCATTTTGCCCGAATCAAATTTCTCTCACCATGTAAAATTATTTTCAATTAATTGTGTCCTTTCAAGTGTTCATAAAATTACATTTATTTTTAGACAGAGAAATTGTTATTGCTTGGCTGTAGTGATCATTTAAAGTCCTGTTTAATACTAGCATAACAATGAATCTATATCAATGTGCGTTTTGTCTTCAAGAACAAAGAAATTTTCAAATAAGTGTTGCACGAATACACTTGGCCGTAGTCCTCAAAATGGGCGCTGGAATGAACTAACATTCTTTCAGGAACTGTGTTTTACAACTATGGCGCTCTTTTACATACAGTGAGTGAGTGAATGGCTGATAAGATTTGGGCGGCTCTTAACATCGAGGTCTTGAGAGCTGGTGAGGGTGATGCAAGGTGAGTATGGAGCAGCGCCGGAATGCTAGGGCGGGGGAAAAGGGAGATCCCCGAGAACCCCGCCGGGAATCGAGCCCGGTTCACCTAGGTTGGAGGCGTGTAGTCTGACCACTACACCACCGCTGCCCCTTTTTACATAAATAAACCAATAATTAGATGCCTGGAAATTTACGTAATTCAGTTCAAAATAATTTGAACTCCAACTACAAGTAGTCTCTGCATTTGAACGTGTGCTTCTACTGGTCCACAGTTATTTTTTAGACCTCCTCCCCGACGAATTTGAACCAACAAAGGGTCTGCAAGGTCAGCAAAGTACCGAATCCAGTGCTACCTGGTCTGGAGTTAAACCTTTTAACAACTAACTGAGGCTCGAGTACACATAACATTGTGTATAGTCTATTCACGATTTTTTCACATTTTTTCAATCAAACCTTTAAGAAATCACCACGTGTGACATGTTTTATAGTTTCGTAAATATGTTTCTCATCGCAATCGTTTTATACCTCTGTTTACATAAAAGTACATTATTATCTGAAAAATTGCATTTTTACCCATATTTTCATTTACAAAAACGGTAATATTTAATTTGTAATTAACATGAATAAAAACAGGGAGCAACGAGTTGGGTTGGTAATACCTCGTAATAAATAGTCCTTATGCAATATATTATTAAAGTGTGTGCGCACGAATGCGGTGCGCTGTCCTTTTGGTGTAATTCTCTAGACTTGGTAAACCTTTGTTTGAATGAGGCGGAGGAATATACTGGAGGTAGAACTATATCAGGGCTTCGGAAAAGTTGTAAGTAACCACGAATGGATGATTGTGGCGTGGCGTCGTGAGGATTAACATAAAATATTTTAGCTTGGAGGCATAAAAGCTCGGTTTTACATGACTTTCGCTACATTGGAATGGAAGCAAAATATTAGTTTGTTCTTTCTGCTCCTTCTGTATTCTCCAGACTAATGTAGAAATTCCAAATGCCATGTTACTAATCACTAATATATTTTCATGCTTCGAACAAGTGCCACAGCGAAATAATAAATACGATGATACAAATTATTTTATTATGTGTGACAAAAATTAATTACAATATAAACAAACATAATTAATTGCAATTGCTTTCAACAATTTTCTTGTATACGTAAACGAGATTGACACTTTAAATTAAGTGTNTAAAGTGTGTGCGCACGAATGCGGTGCGCTGTCCTTTTGGTGTAATTCTCTAGACTTGGTAAACCTTTGTTTGAACGAGGCGGAGGAATATACTGGAGGTAGAACTATATCAGGGCTTCGGAAAAGTTGTAAGTAACCACGAATGGATGATTGTGGCGTGGCGTCGTGAGGATTAACATAAAATATTTTAGCTTGGAGGCATAAAAGCTCGGTTTTACATGAGTTTCGCTACATTGGAATGGAAGCAAAATATTAGTTTGTTCTTTCTGCTCCTTCTGTATTCTCCAGACTAATGTAGAAATTCCAAATGCCATGTTACTAATCACTAATATATTTTCATGCTTCGAACAAGTGCCACAGCGAAATAATAAATACGATGATACAAATTATTTTATTATGTGTGACAAAAATTAATTACAATATAAACAAACATAATTAATTGCAATTTCTTTCAACAATTTTCTTGTATACGTAAACGAGATTGACACTTTAAATTAAGTGTCCAGCCAATTCTCAAACTGATCACACGTTTTTATTTTATGATAATAAATATTTTAAACATGTCCAAGTGTTTAAATGTAGAACTAATTTAATCAATTCTTTAACAACATTTCTATAAAAAAAATGCAATTAGTGTAACCGTTATATTACATGCAGATAAGGCACAATTTTTCGAAGGGTGATTTCACAACTNATACGATGATACAAATTTTTTTATTATGTGTGACAAAAATTAATTACAATATAAACAAACATAATTAATTGCAATTGCTTTCAACAATTTTCATGTATACGTAAACGAGATTGACACTTTAAATTAAGTGTCCAGCCAATTCTCAAACTGATCACACGTTTTTATTTTATGATAATAAATATTTTAAACATGTCCAAGTGTTTAAATGTAGAACTAATTTAATCAATTCTTTAGCAACATTTCTATAAAAAAATGCAATTAGTGTAACCGTTATATTACATGCAGATAAGGCACAATTTTTCGAAGGGTGATTTCACAACTNTAAAAAAATGCAATTAGTGTAACCGTTATATTACATGCAGATAAGGCACAATTTTTCGAAGGGTGATTTCACAACTGTCCTGTTTACATCTTAAGAGCTATTTCATATTTGATTTATGCGTCTGTAAACGGGCGCAACTGGGATAGCGAGACACAGGAGGCAGAATCTCAAAGAAAATAAGGTTGCTCCAACGTGAGATGAACATCAGCGCAAGACCCCACTTTGAGTGTTCCTTGCGATTTAACACCCCGTTACTGGCCAAGTCCAATAAGAACCCCAACAGCTGTCCCCAGGCACATTTTAAACAGCTAAATGAAAGACCTAAAGTCCAAGAAACTAGTTTCGGCGACTGAGGATACGTCGTAAAACGAGAGTAAAATAAAAGTAAGCGTGTTATAAAACTCGGCCTTTGGAGAGGAAATGTAAGATAACTCGATTAGACTACTTACCGGGAATGTTTTGCTGACATCTGGTGTCCGACTTCGCTAAACTGCTCCAGTCACAACGTGCAAACTGGACTTACAAGTTTAGAGACTTGGACCATTTTGATTGCACATGTCAGGGCGCTGTGAATACGGAACACACTTGTCTCATTTCATTTCCTTCCCACAGCTGCCTGCATATCCTATATTTTAAACAAATATTTGCTTTGCATTTGTATTGGATGATTGTTTTTTTTTTTTTTAAATATATAAACTGTCTTTGTACAACACTGCATAGCTGTACACGGGTAAACTACTGAACTTGCATTCAGGAGGACTTGGGTTCGATTCCCGATCCGGCTTCCCTTCACTCACTCACTCGCCCTGATTTCGGTTCAGCCAAAGTTTTCCGAAATCACTCTGAGCAAATACTGGGTTGGTTCCTCAAGACTACATTTTACGCTTGCTACACGTGTTGCCTACCCTCCAGGTCATGGTATTGCTATCACTCAACAAGTAGTTTGCGATTCAACCGGAAATGGTGGGTCCTAGAGAGTTGCAACTAGAGGGCCTTATTTACCAATTACGACGTCCTGCTTCATCCGATGGTATCCACCATTAATTTATTCTTGCGGTGTAAATGTCGCATGAAATAAAATGGTTACATCCCCTTTAATTTACATGATGGCGGTGTGTATGACGTACCATAACTTTATTTCATCCAAGACCTTGGTTTAATTAATCCGTATACGGTTTGTGTTCATCAAACGAAAGTACTTTACATATAATCCCACGTAATATGCATGTCGCCCTCCGCCTTTCAGGGTTTCTACAGACCTTATTATTTGAGATGGACCATGGATGTCTTGTATAATTCTTCTTCTTTTCCGTTCACGAATCACGTGCCCGAGTTTGTACATATGTTTCCTAAACATATTGTATGTACGTCTTAATTATTCTCACCTTACATTAACGTCCTAAATTGTGTAGCTGCATAATACGAAATAAAAATTGTTATATTACTGGATTACGTTTAATTTAGCACTTTTGATATAAGTCTCTCAAAACAATTTACCTGTCCCTATCCACACATATTTTAACACANTACGTTTAATTTAGCACTTTTGATATAAGTCTCTCAAAACAATTTACCTGTCCCTATCCACACATATTTTAACACACAATAGGTATGCTCCCTGTTAAGTTGTCATCAACGTGGGAAAAGAAGTGTGTTTTCATAACGGCGTTTAAAAATTGTATTGTTTGTTTCCGTTGATATAAGCAGAATTTTAATATATTTCTGTATGTTTGGGAAATATAAAAGTAATAATAAACATGTTAGCATTACAGCTATGTCCACAATTTCACAGTATTACTTGATGGACGTATAAATGAAGTGATTGAGCGTAGTGTATTGGCACAGAGTGATTAAGAATACAAAGCTGAAACAGCCGCTTCTACCGCGAACTCCAGCCACAGACGCCAGCAAAATGGTGTCATCACCCAATAACATGTAGGAACGTCGTACGCCTGGTAACCTACTTGCCAACCGGCAGCCCAGCCAATAGGGGAAGTCTCACAGTACGCAGTTGCCAATCAGATACAAGGTGTGGCGGCTTCAATTGACAAAACTACAACTATAAATTCTTACTCTTTGACTTACTTTTCATACGTCACCAATTCACATATCTGTGTATGTTTAATCTATAAAAAAAACAACGGCATATTATATGATTGCTCAAGGGTTTCAATTAATTGAAAAGAACCGAAAATAAAAGACACTTATACATCGCTTGTTAGTTATTATTTATTGAGTGTTATATATATATATATNGAAAAGAACCGAAAATAAAAGACACTTATACATCGCTTGTTAGTTATTATTTATTGAGTGTTATATATATATATATTTATATGTATATTTATATATATAGAGTACAAAGTACACAAAAAAGGCACGTACGTTCCCAGAGCTTTGCGCAGCCAATCAGCGTATGAGTACGTCCACATCAAAGGAGCCGCAACGTCATTTCGCATCTATTTACTCAGTGGTCAAAGAAGAAGAGAAAAAATTTGCAAAAAAAAAATTGATCCTTGGCAGGGATATCAAAGGTGTTCAATTAAACCTTCTAAAAGCCTATTTTTTTAGCAATGTAAATGCTCCCCTCCCTATCCCCCCCTCCCCTTTACTCTTCAAAAATTGTATCCTTTGGGACACAGGCCTCCTAATGAAGTTTGACAAACTTTCCCTTTACAAAATAAGGGCGTGATTATCCACTTCTTTTGTGACGCCTTCGGAGAAATCTGCCGACCACGTGTGGCCAGTTGGTTTAAACTTATAGTCGAGGGAGGGGGTGGGAAGCGCGGGAGAGACATCGCCCCACGCCGACAGGGACATCCGATATCCGTCCTTAACGGCCTCTGGCAGAGGCGAGAGAAAACAAGAGGTCTTCGTGTCTTGGACGCCGACGTTGACGGCCGTCTCTGCTTCGTGCTTTCTCCGGGGTCGCTCAAGCCCTCCCTCTCCCCTGACAAACTGAGAACCCCGAAACGGGCGGTAATTAAGCACGCCCATGCCGAGACGGAAGACGTCACCTCGCCGCGATTAATGGGCAGAAGTTTTCACACCTGCGCGTCCTCTGGGATTTACAGGTAAGTTTCTCGGTGGCGCCGACGGGTATGGTGGCCGCGGGGGGCGTCGGCTCCGTCGAATCCTGCTTCCGCGAGAAGATACGAGCCCGTCCTGGTCGTGCGTGTGGTTGAGATGGCCTTGTGGGTAGGCCGGCGAACGATGTGCAGAGCTCCAGCAGAAAACATTTTATTAAAAAACCGTCCAACGTGTCTGAGCGAGATCTGCTTAACGATAGCATTTAAGAAACGTTACGCGTCTTGATACTTTTTTCAGTTCCTTCATTTCTCTAAAGCATGTTTTTGTGAAAATGAAAATGGCTCAAACGGGGGTTGCCGCGGTCATTTTTATGTATAAGCATTCCAGTACAAAACATTAAAAAAGAAATAGGGATGTGCATCAAACCTTTATTTTTATTATTACTTCATAAAAAGGCAGGGTCTCCGCTGAAAGTATCCTAGAGGCGCGTTATCGACGGCTAGAGTGCACGCTAGTCCAGTGCTTTGCGCGTAGAGGCGATGAGAGGGTTGATGTGCATTTCTCGGTCGCCCCAAGCGCTCTCACGCTTTCAGGCCTCAGACGTGCGGAATTCCTTCAACCAGGCGGCCACCGTAACCTGCTCCACTCGCCTCGAGAGTCACTGAGTTAACCCCATAAAATACACATTAGTTATGTAATTTTTTTCCATGTGCGCAGTACAAAGTTGCTTCTGTCTGAGGCGTATAGACTCTTCACCTTTTCCATAGTTCTTCTCATAATTCACTTTCCTGCTNTACAAAGTTGCTTCTGTCTGAGGCGTATAGACTCTTCACCTTTTCCATAGTTCTTCTCATAATTCACTTTCCTGCTACTTTTGTATCCTTCTACCCCAAGCAAAATAAACGTTCAATTACCCGACGACAATATTAATACGTCGACGAACTGTGTAATTGTTAGATGCAAACATTTTTCGCTAACTTACAAACATAAAAAAAATTATTTCAGTGTTCACGACCTTAATTATCACTTACATTATCAATACGTCGTTAAGTCATGGAACTGATTTTCCTACATCGTTGATAACAATACTTGAAAAGGAGTGGAGTGGTTTGAGTGGCACTTAAGACAGAGATCTTGAGAGCCGATAAGAGTGAAACGAGTTGATATGGAGCAGTGCCGGAATGCAACGGTGGGGGGAAGCCCGCCGACCAGCGGCATCGTCCGGCACGATTCCCACCTGCGAAAATCCGGGAGTGACCCCGTTGGGAATCGAACCGGATTCGCCTTGGCGGGAAGGGAGAACTCTAACGGCTGCGCCATCGTCACTCCTTACTAGACAGGGATCATGGAGGTCTTTGTGTTCGTAAGGATGTGCATTCATGAGTAGCAATTTTTTTTTCTTGCATTGATTTCAAAAGTGCTAAGTTAAACGTGAAGATTTTATACTTATAAATACCTAACTGTATCTTACGGAAAGGAACCTTGAGAAGTAACCACAGATATATCATGTGCCTGCAAGCTAGACTCCACAGATCTCTATGTACTCGAGCCACAATCGTTTATATTTTAGCTACTGCCACAATGCGAAGCTGTTATATACGGGATTGTTCATGACTCGGTCGCACTGTTGCTTTTTTGGTTGTTACTAGCGCATAGTTACACAGGGCGTGTCCAAGCAACTGCGGTCCAATTATAATGTCAGGACAATACAACAAGTGTTAGGATTCTACCCTGCCACCGAAATAACTCCCGAAATACTCGGGCCTCTGACCATATCACAAGCAGCTGCCAATCACAAAATGCCGATGCGTCGGCAGCGACTAACTTGCTTTTTCCGTATAATTAGCATGGCTTTATTGGTACAAGTTTGTGATCTTACACGACAACAACGATTGCTCTACTTAATTTGCTGTAAATAAATTAATATACTCCACAAGAAAAAAATGTTACTTCTCTTCTATATTAGAACTGAGTGAGGAAGAACAGTGGTAAACCTTCGAACTCCCGTTCGGACACACGTCAGTTCGATTTCTGGTCTGGCCATCCTGATTTCTGTTTTCTATAGTTCCTTTCCCATGTACTCTTAATCTTAATAAGTGAGAATATCACTATTTCAATCAGTTAACAGTATCTGACTTATTCGACAGTCACTTAAGTTAATTTAACTGATGAATCAGTGAAAAATGTCCGTTTTCCTTCACTTAATAAGTCAATGACCTTTTCCACTGATTCAGTAGTCATTTGTTCAATGTTTTCAGTGATTTGTTTTTTTACTGATGGATCAGTTTAAATGCGTGTAAAAATTACAGTCAAACAACGCTTAAAAATGGCCACTAAATAACGTGTGTCAAATTAAATAACATCGAATAAACTAATAAAACCAATACAAAATACTTTAAAAAAGGGTTTTCGTCTTTCAAAACACAATTTTACGAGGTGACATGAACATCCAATTTTCATTCCGTTTTTACGTATTTAATTTCGTTTGTATGTAATCATCACAGCACTCTGTTTGAAGGTTTAAACTGCACATAATGTGGTGAAGAGAGTTAACTCATATATACTATTCATTTTAACAATCTTACGTTACCAATTAAACCAAAAAACGAAAGTAAGGTCACATAATTTAAATCTACACTCTTTCGATGAGGAAAAATAAAACATGTATTTCCCTCTTATGTATCAACTTGGCTAGGTTGCAGATGGCACGGTAACGGCCTATAAGCGAAATGGAAATAGAGTGCGAATTTAATCACTGCCACCTACGGGAATTTTTTACCTATTTGAATTACGGTAAATTGCTTAATGTTAATAGTAAACTGGCATAAATATGTTTATTTCTCACAATTATTATGCTAACTTCAATAAAAACAGTATTAATTCACCGGTGCAGTTGGCCGTCACTTACTCAATTAGTGAAAACGTTTCACGTCACTAATTCAATAGGTGAAATTTTTTCACTGAAACAATCAGTGGTTTTCCACTGATTCTAAGTGGAACAATTTCCACTGATTAAAGTAGACAAATTTCATTGTGAATCAGTGGTTTTCCACTGATTCGAATTTAGAGCGTCGGAAGTCTGTTTCTTGTTTCCTCCTTGCAGTTTATTACACAGTACAGCTTAAACATTTTGTACATTTCCCTGACGTATTGTAGAGTTACAGACTTTATTTACAGTATTTGCAAGCTTCTTCAGTAAATCCACAATACCTACTCGNTAATTCACCGGTGCAGTTGGCCGTCACTTACTCAATTAGTGAAAACGTTTCACGTCACTAATTCAATAGGTGAAATTTTTTCACTGAAACAATCAGTGGTTTTCCACTGATTCTAAGTGAAACCATTTCCACTGATTAAAGTAGACAAATTTCATTGTGAATCAGTGGTTTTCCACTGATTCGAATTTAGAGCGTCGGAAGTCTGTTTCTTGTTTCCTCCTTGCAGTTTATTACACAGTACAGCTTAAACATTTTGTACATTTCCCTGACGTATTGTAGAGTTACAGACTTTATTTACAGTATTTGCAAGCTTCTTCAGTAAATCCACAATACCTACTCGTTCTCTCAGAAGCGTAGTGCTTGTACGGTTATTGACGAAACTTATTCAGTATATTGCTGATGAAATCATTTCCAATATTTCTGAGGATGACTAGAGGTTTTCAGTTATATGCTGACCTGAAAAGAAGCTTTTTTTTTCTCCTTTTTAGAAATGTTGGGTATTGTTATCAGCACAAAGAAATGCGCCGTGTCAAAATATCGCTGTTCAGTTGCGTAGGCTGTAAACGAAAATAACAGTAATAATAAAAATCGACAATTTTTCTTTCTTTTACATTATAACACATTCTTGGGAGTGTTTTGCAGTTTTTTTTGTTAAAAGTGCAAAAAAAAACATTTCATCGCAGTCACCAAGTGCTTAATCTTGATTAGGTAACATAATTGTTATCTTATTATCACCAACAAAAGTGTTTGTGATTACTAAAAANTCATCGCAGTCACCAAGTGCTTAATCTTGATTAGGTAACATAATTGTTATCTTATTATCACCAACAAAAGTGTTTGTGATTACTAAAAAATAATGTGAGAAGACAAATCGTTTGGCACAAGCCTCGCGATACTTTAGCAACGAGAGAGTAACACGAACGTCAGTATTAGCACTCGTGAATGTTAACAACGTGCTGGAGAAATAGGCTGAAAGTGCAGAGATTCGCGACTGCACACAATGTCGCGCGCGTGATTGCAAGGCGGCGCATCGTTTTCTCCTCGGCGAACCCGGCAATCACGACCAGCCCCGTGGCCAGACGTGTGGGCGCGTGATGACAGCGTGCAGAGGAGTGTCCGCGCG
Source organism: Clitarchus hookeri (assembly GCA_002778355.1). Classification (NCBI taxonomy): domain Eukaryota; kingdom Metazoa; phylum Arthropoda; class Insecta; order Phasmatodea; family Phasmatidae; genus Clitarchus; species Clitarchus hookeri. The sequence continues at coordinate 844,390 of NQII01000269.1, read as the reverse complement.
ACACTGGAACTGCTCGAGGGCAGGTGGAGGCGACGCCTGGGGTTCCAACCCCCAAGTCTCATCATCTACTTGTGAGCTGCAGACCGCCAGACCACGTCATTATAAGCTACTCATAGTCTTCACGCTTTTTTAATAAAACCTGTAAAAGCTCATCCCATGTATAACGTATTCGGTTATTTCCTAACTATGACATGTATCACAAGCGTTTTATACTTCTGTTAATATAAACTTATCTTACTTCTGGTTAAATTAAACTTTTTGTTATATTTCATTTTTAAATTATATTTTTCCATGTAAGTTTTAATCAATACGAATGAAAACAGAGAGAAATCAGGTGTGTTGGTAAGGCCTAGTAATAAATAGTTCTGACTAAAAAAAAATTCAATTAAGTGCGCACGAGTATGGTTTATATTACCTTTGGTATAATTTTCTGGACTTAGTTAGGCTAAGACCAGTAGTGAGGGACGTATGCCGTTTTAAAGTGAGGCAGTCATTGCAGCGTCCAATTGCAGTTTTCCAAACTCTGGTAACGGTTGTCATTTGTTCGCCGCTAAAGAAAATATGTCGTCACTCCATAGCATTACACGTTGCTTTGTGCTGTCATAGCCAGAAACGAAGACGACCATGTTTCTGTATAAATGGCCAGAACACAGAAAAGCCATCGTGAACTCTTATTTCCATTTTGCAGGGGTAGGTAAATGCTTTCGGTCGAGATACGGTGCTCTAGTGAGGCTACACATATCGCTGTATGGTGGACAAGAAGCCATTGGTATCTTCGCTTCCATCTGACAACCAAGAGATCCTCTCCTCCGTTGGTTTGCCGGGTTCGTCCAGAACAGGTCTGCTCTCTCTCTCTCTCTCTCTCTCTCTATCTATCTATCTCTCTCTCTATATATATATATATATATATATATATCTAAGAACCTTTCTATGTCCATTGCTCCTGACACAGTCTGTTTATGAAGCACGACCGGTACAAATTACGGTCAGTTTGACGCGCCGTCCTTCCTGCCACTCGCAGCCCCATAAATCGTCCTCTCTCAAACTCCTTCAGTTGTTCGTACGGCTGTCTCGCACGCCTTCTCGCCATACGGNCAGCCCCATAAATCGTCCTCTCTCAAACTCCTTCAGTTGTTCGTACGGCTGTCTCGCACGCCTTCTCGCCATACGGCTCACCCATTAACCATACCTGGTAAGCACGTATCGTGCATATCTTGTTACATGCGCGGTTTTGAAGCCTGTTTGCATGTGTTGCACGAAGAGTGAAGGTAACGCCCGTGTATGCCTTATAAATTCTATGCCTTATCTATCAGAACTTTGTTTTTTTTTTTTCATTCATATTTACCAATTTGAACTGCTGCTGAATGAAGATCAAATTTAATGGCGCTTAGTGTACACGTGTTTATAGACCTCCGTAAGCCTCCTCGTCCCATTTTTCAAATATTCACATTTGTTAGATTATGAATTTTAATAAAAAAAATCCCATGTTATGTACAACGTTTGCATGNCAGCCCCATAAATCGTCCTCTCTCAAACTCCTTCAGTTGTTCGTACGGCTGTCTCGCACGCCTTCTCGCCATACGGTTCACCCATTAACCATACCTGGTAAGCACGTATCGTGCATATCTTGTTACATGCGCGGTTTTGAAGCCTGTTTGCATGTGTTGCACGAAGAGTGAAGGTAACGCCCGTGTATGACTTATAAATTATATGCCTTATCTATCAGAACTTTGTTTTCTTTTCATTCATATTTACAAATTTGAACTGCTGCTGAATGAAGATCAAATTTAATGGCGCTTAGTGTACACGTGTTTATAGACCTCCGTAAGCCTCCTCGTCCCTTTTTTCAAATATTCACATTTGTTAGATTATGAATTTTAATAAAAAAAATCCCATGTTATGTACAACGTTTGCATGACATTCTGTAAAATATACTGTTCAGGTCTGCTTATAGTACCGATCAACATTGTCTGGCCGGCATTTCATATTGTGTATGGGTTGAAATCGGAGGAGAGAGTTCCCGTTCGTGAATCAACTTGAAATAAAACCATACAAGCCTATCCCGGACAGCGACAAGGTTAGAAAACACGTCTGAAGAGAGATCCGCCGATATAAATGAAGAAGTTTGAAAAGTCGTTGTAGATTTTACAGCCAGTTGTTTCCACCACAAGTCCCAGGGGGAGAGGAGGAAATGATTTTGTTATTGAAAAGTAAACGCGCTGATCGAATCTGAAATGAAGGTATTATTAGCCTTCGTTTTCCCGATACTTTATGTAGTTTGTTTTATTAAGACTTTAAAGAGTTTTAATCTCGTTTTTAGTTTTTACTGTTATTGTATTATGCAAAGAGCGATGCTTTATTGTGATAAATTTTTACGTAGAAGATATTTTTCAATTTTTCTTCTTAAAAAAAAAATAATTCTCTGAAATTCGATAATGCTGCAACCAGATTGGCGGTATCCGATTCCCGTTGTAAGACTCTTCGCTAACAATTTACGGCCACGTGCAGGTCGTATCGATGGTAAAAACTTGTCCCCCCCCCACCCCCATTCCAACGGCTGTCGCGAGTCGGCTCTGTTTGTGTTTTAGTGAAATCGCCGAAAGTGTCCCGGGGTCGCGAGTCGTAAAGCCCAGCTGGATGGACGACCCGATGTTCCCGCGAGGTGTAGATGCTATCGGGCCGCCGGCGAGGTCACGTGGGACGAGAAACCCGGTCGCAGAACAGCCGAGCACTGCAGAAGTGAAACGACAACTCGCGAATCGCTGACCCCCAGCGGAGGGACACGGTGCCAGCGTTAAAAACATTCGCACTGAGAATTCCACTGGGCCACGTGTAAAAATACTCCACAACCCGTAACTTATGAAAACGAAGTATATTTTATCAACTTTCGATTAATAATATATTTTATATTCAACTTATAATAGTTAAGCATATTATTTAATTTTTCGGGGGAAAAGTCTTTAATTTTCGTTACGTGTGTGTTTAAGTTTGTCTAAAACGACATTAAAAATGAACTTTAGTCATCAATTTATGAGGCCGTATCTCTAACCACTCACCTGCTACCTTCTAACAAGAACATCAGCTATAACTTTCATATTCTATTGTAGTCATAAAAGCAACTTTTTAAATTTATAGTGTGCTATAGTTAGTGTTGCTTAATGTTACAGACGTCTAACGCTAATTTTTTACGCTTGAGTAAATACGTCTAAGTGGAGTGGGTATACTAACTGCCACAGAAGCGATAATTGTATGGTTACAGTAGCGAAGGAAGTTTCGTACAGACTCGGCATTGCTCGTTCTCGAAACCCGAATATATAGGAATGCGGATAAGTATTGTATATAATATATACTACTACTCGGAGACTTTCCGTATTTTGTATTTACAGAGCTGAGCTCCTTTTTTCGTCATTACGGATTACATTTCTGTATATTTACTGTTCATTTCCGTAAAATTGTCCGTAAGTATACGGAAAATGTTGACAGTGTGCGGCATTACTCAATATAATTTGTGTCACGACAGAAAGGTCAAAAAGTGTTAATTTTCGAACAGCTGTTTACCGAGCGAGATAGCGAAGATGAAACATACTGGATTCACATACATCTGGAGCCGGCTGTTTTCATGTTGGTTTTCCAAGGTTCACCGAAATCACTTCAGGTGAATGCCGGGATTGTTCCTCTTGGTACAGGTCATGGTCGATTCCTTGCCCGTTCCTTGCTGTCGAAGCGATAAAATAGGTACTATTTGCCACTTCCCCCCCCCCCCTTCCGTGCCATCATAAAAAATTGATCAATGATGAGACAAGCACAAAAAATGCTCTGTACTTTCAGCACATATGAATCAACTCGACACGAAGAGGATCTACCTAACTTGAGGGTCTGCCTGACCCCACGTTACCTCTGGTTTCTTAATTAATTTTTATCACAAAATCTTGGTATATGGTTGACAGGCCATACAATGTTAAAATCGCGATCCAAGTCAAAATAGGCACTACAAATCTGCTGAGGTTATTAAAAAATAATGATTTTGTGATTACTATTAATCTGTTCATTGATTACCACAAAAGAATAACTCATTTACGACCACAGACAAACAGTTTTACGGTCACTGCAAAAAAATACTGATGTAGCTAGTATGCGGTCAGATACGCACTTCCAAAACCAACCTTCGAATAAGACAAGTACATGCTAGTAACTGCGTTCATTTTAGCCTAGTATAGTGCTCGGAGTATTTACAGTACTCTCTAAAAAATTGTTCACAAAGTGACGACGTCATTGTATATACGAATTGAGAAAACACGAATGGTGAACACAAACATAACACATGAAATGCAAGACATTGTTTAATTACAACGTCGCCGCTAAATGCCTTTTTACAGCAATGTTTATAATAATTGCTCAAAATTGCTACTACCGACAGTAATGTAAGCTTGGTAGCGTCGGTGGAGTGATTGGCGAACAGATTCAAATGCGCCGGGTATTTCACGCACGCCACCATTGTCAGCCAATCACGCCATATGTAGAGGTCGCCAAGCATTCGTGAATGTTGGTGGATGCATTTCCAGAAACTGTTTTAACATTTTCTGTAGGGGATCACTCGTTAAGTATGCTGCTAATGAACAATGTATGTAAATGATTGTGAAGTCCACTCTGCTGCCACGTCAACTCGCAAAAATTTCGTGGCTCTAACCGTAAGTATGTGCAGGATCGAATGTGTAAAGTGTTATTTCTACTAAGTGGCTGCATAAAACGTTTTAATAAGAAGCACGGTAAGAATTTATTTAAAGATTAGTCTCCCCAGCGTCTACAGTATATTAATTGGAAAAACATACAGTATATTTTGATCCATACACTTGAAGAGTTATTTAGTCCACGGCAAGGCAAGACTTCAAACACTGGAAGAATACTGACAATTTAAGTGAAAAATACTCACTGGTTTAGCAGTGATTTATACTCGCTTATAGTGATTCCCACTGCCTTGAAGTGTGATTTTCAGAGTATTAGAATATTGTGCCGGTAAAACAATCGCTCACCATGTTTTTTTATAAAATAAACCATGTATAATTAAGCGTTTACATCTAAATTTGTGACATAGTACACTTTAAACTTGGGGCAGTTGCATATCGCGAAAATTTGCCACGCCCAGTTGTACTCCCAATCACTTTTAAGTTCAGATCCGCTTTCCTGATTGGATAATTTTAAGTGTCAAGCCATTTTCTATGTCCGCGAATCACGGACACTCATGGTCGGAGTGACGAAATTCGGATTGGTCCAGTTAAGTCTGAAATAGTCTTCGCAATATGAGAGTAGCCAATAACCGAACGAAAGTGGCAAGCGTGCATGTAATAAATTGAATTCTAGCCTGCGCGTATAATAGGTACTCTAAAGATGAAAGTGATAACAGATAGCGAGATACTATTCACGGAGCTGCAGAAGATAAGTTGCTGGCAACTGGATAAACATACCAATTAAATTTAAACTATTCTCCCGGAGCAGCATCATTCACTAGGATGCAACTTAAATTACGGACAAGTGAATGAAATTCAACCACCCACATAATAAGTAAGTTATAGTCCACCCATGGTTAGTTTTAACTTTTCTGAAGCCCTGCTGAAGTCCTACTTTCAGGCTATTGCCCCGCCTCATGCAAGCGAAGCTTAACAAAGTTTAGAAAATTTGCACTTAAGTGACAACGCACTTCAATTGTGAACACTCAGTTTAATAATATGTTGCATAAGAACTATATTTCTTACAAGGCATTACAAACCTCTCGTTTTTTATTAATTAATTGTAAATTAAATATATATTTATGAATACAATCTGAGCAGAGACCTGGAAATTTCACGGATTCATTGGGCAACAAGCTATACTCCACAATACTTTGTGTAATCGAGCCTCAGTTAGTTGTTCATTGGCTGATGCTCCAGTTTTACCTCAGACCAGGTGGCACTGAATGCGGCCCCTCTTTTTCTTGCAGGTTAGTTATTGGTACAAGTTCGTCCAGGGCGTGTCTTACACACTGTGGTCCAATTTAAATTAAAGTAAAATGTACATGTGTTTGAAGATTAGCTTGTCCTTAAATGAATTCGCGAAATTTCCTGTCCTAAATACAAGTGAAAGTTAAATTTATTCTAAAATAAGATAATTTATGTTAACAGGAGTATATAACGCTAGTGATACACGGCATGTTTTCGAAACAGTCAAACACGTCGTACATAGGGTAGTTTGTCGAAGTTTTGAATCAAAAAGTGTGGATGATAATGCGAATACTCTATACCAGTGATTTCCCGTGGAATATTTCTCGGCTGGTTTTGACGGTGCAAAGGGACACGCGATTTTCGCTAAAAAGAGTCACTCTCTAGCTATATTTCAAAACACTTTGGCTCGTAAATAATTCGATATGGATTATTTTTAACTCTTCGCATCTTCAAGGTCTGCCTACGAATCAGGTGTGCATACTGCCGAAGTAGCCTAGCCTAGTCCTGATTGGCCGATTCTAATTCCAAAATGTATTTACTCATAGACAAGCCACCACTGCCCTCAGAAAAATTGCAGATGTGCACGTTGGCCATTTTAGTCTAGTCTAAGTTGAATCTTTTTTTTTTTTTTTTTTTTTTTNATTTTACCTCAGGTTTTGAGGGAATCATAATTCTTGCTTTGCAGTCAATTCTCAGTGGTTATCCTTTAATTTTTTTTCACAAACCGGTTGTTTTCCTCATGGATAAGTAAGTTATACATATTAGGCCATTACTGTGCGCTGCAAAGTCTTTTTTTTTTTTTTTTCCTTGTTGGTAATTTATTGATAGTGACACCCGAATTTCACGAAAAGATTTCCGAGAATGTTGGATTTGAATACCCTTCGGGTATATCATCAGCAATTATATTTTGCTTATTAGTCGCGTATCTTTCTGAGAAAACATTTTCTTATAGGGCTGGCCAATCAGAATGACGTCTCTCCGGTTTTGTGCGTCTATGATTCGCGAGTAGACACCTAAAATGCATAACACACAAATAATCCAATCAGCAAATTGAATCCGAGTTAAATTGTTATAAAATACAACTGCTTATGAAGTATTTTCGTGAAATTAGGACGTCCCTTCTTATTGGCATACCAAGATGACATAGAGTACTTAGTAATACAGAGGTTAAACGGACACTTACACCGTGAACTCTAGCAGGACACGCCAGAAAAAAGGCGTTACTTGCTAGCAAAATGGCGTGGGATTCAAGTAAAATTTTGCATCGCCGTTCACCAATCAGTGCCTGGTAATCTACTCACTGGCTGGTTACCCAGCAGTTAGGGGAATCTTTCACAGCATGCAGTAACCAATCAGACATAAGGCCCATTCTCAAAGCCTCGCGCAGCCAATCAAATAATGAATACGTCCATAGCAAAAGAACAGCAATGCCATTTCGTCTCAGTGTATTTGATGCACTCTGTGAAGCTACAGCTTTAGGTTATGAATGGTTCATGCCCCCACTATGGCAGACCACAAAGCCTAAAGCCCGTTGTTTGTGATAAATAAACATTGAATATGAACGGGTGTAAAGTTTCTTATGTACTGAACGATAGAAGTTGATGAAGTCTTATTTCCAGTACTTGACTCCGCCGAAGCGTGGCGTATGTCTCTAAAATTAACGTCTAATTACGAAAGATAATATCACTTTTGTAATATTTCCGCGTGTGCCCGGTGATAATGAATAGCGAGTTAGTTTGCGAGAGCAGATGGGATGTCAAACATTAACAGACTTGGGAAATCTACTGATTTTATCATAGTAATTCGCTTACTGGGACAAAATCTGATCAATCTAAGATGGTCTCGATGAATACGTTTTTAAGTGAAGCCATTGTTCAACTAACGTTTGACGTCCCAGATGAGTTCGCAATTTTTTGTACCGAAAAGGAACTTTCAACTTGGCAGAAACGTATTTTGATTGGCCTAAACCTTGTTTTGTCGTTACAATAGATCAGCAAACGTCTTTGTTGTAATGTCAGTTACACCGTGAAGAAAATTTGTGATCTGAGAATAAATTGTGATTTGTAAATAAGAAACAAGTAAAAAAAACTTTTAAAGTTATGTTCTTTAAAAAAAACATTACTCGAATCCGTAACCCCCGTGTTATTAGCTGAAGTCCTTCCCCATACGACCACTCTGCGTTAAAACACTTAGACTACTTTCGATAGGTAGTTTTATTGCAGGTTGTAACATGGATCAGAGTATATATTTTATTTTCATTTATGTTTGGAAGAATTGAGGTTAGTGATTAGGATTATCACTGCACTTCAGGGATTATACAATGTATGACCGAAAATCTTGGATATCGCAAGAATGCCACATTTGCTACGAAGTAATCTTTCTCTACTGCGAAAGAAAGTAGCTCAAAGAATGTTTTTTATTTGCGTTAAATAAAGATAAATTTGCAAAAAAAGTATTAAGAAATAATTTATTAATAGCAAACGTACGTTTCTGTAACCTTCTCTTTGAATAAAAGAGATATTGTGCTACTTTAAAGTAACTAGCCTCAAATAAATTATTTACTTTGTGTAAATAAAGCATTGTAGTGATTTTTTTATTTTGTTGTTCATTTAGTAATGCTCCAGATTAACTCCAGACCAAATAACACGAAATTCGGTCTCATGTTACTCGCATATTAATTATAGGATGAAATTAATAGCGGAAATTCTGGGCCACTAGTATATTAGTCTTTTTTTACT